>JACDJE010000202.1:549025-704593 GCA_016647715.1 Pavo muticus | reverse complement strand
TATATATATATATATAAAAGTAACATTTCTACAGCAATCAGTCACAGAATGTTTAATTAAAAGGTTAATTTTTCACAAGGCTGGAAGTCAAACAGGTATAAAGATTCCAACAGCATCTCTCATGGGATGCCTTTCCCAGCAGCACGGCACCGCTGGACAACGCCTTGAGCGGTTCCCCACCTCGCCCAGGAGCTGGACACATGCCCCTGCACTATGTCACTGCCAAGCCACCAGCATTCAAACTGCTGGATGCCAGCCCACCTTGAGGCCATCCACTCCCAGCAGCTGCATCTTCACTGCGGCCTTTTCTTTTTTAAGCTCACACAACCCAAATGCATGAAGCTCCCTCTGTGCAGAAAGCACAGGCATGATTATTAAACTGTATGGTCAGGGCTTCTTTTTTTTTTTTAATTTGTCTAAAAATCCCCATTGATAGACTCAGGGAGGAAGCAGCTCACCTTCCCTGACCCTCTCCACCAAAACAACAATCATACGTGCAGGTATACATCTCTCTACAGTATGGGATCCTGGTTACCCTTCAGACATTACTACCTTCAAGAGATACAAATAACCTCCTAATTTGAATACACACACAGACTGCATATACAGATCACTGCATGACTTCACGTTCTCCCATGCCACAGCACATCCTGAAGCCTCAGTAGATTAGAATCAAGGTGGAAGAGCTCAGATCACAGAACGGCTATTAGGGTGAACGAGACCATAAAGTCCATTCAACCCCTGCCACAGGCTGGCTGCCCCCCATCATCTCAGGCTGCCCAGGGCCCCCTCCGTGGCACTGGGCACTTCCAGGGATTGGGCACCCACAGCTCTGGGCAGCAGTGCCAGCACTTCACCACTCTGTGATATAGCATGGATTAACACTACCAAAGCCTTCCCAAACATACAAACCAAACCAGACCTCATTGCCATAAACATACATCTTCCTCTGCTGCTGTTAAAAGGGTTTGGCCAGAACGCAGGAGCTTGCGCAGCCCAACATGGCAAGCCTAAGCCCGCAAACTGTTTGATGAAGTTGCCCAAACCAAGGTTAATTTGTCCACATTGCAAATACACTTTCTGCCTTCTCTCTCTGTTCTTAGACATAAGTATCTATGTTACTGCTTATTAGCAAAGCAAATAAGAAGATTTAAGTGATTGATGAAGTGATTAATTTAATGACGCAGGACTGAGGGTTTGGGGGGACTTTTTTTTCCTTAAGTTTCCTGATGCTGGGAATAACTAATTACACAGCCCTCAGTTCATGCTAATTATGCCATATTACCTAAAGCTCAGCAAAAACTTTGTCTATGGACCTTCTGACAACCAGCAGCAGGAAAAGGGTTTGCTAGGAAGGCTGAAATTCCTTTTCATCAGGCTGTATTCTTCAAATATTTGTTGTTCGTTAGAGTTGTTACAGCACTTAGAAACAAACCCAGCCCTTTGCAGAGCACTTATCAGCCCTGACCCAAGGAGCCTGCAAATCCAATTTTAGATGGTAAATAGCCATCGGAAGGTAATATTGCTTTCAATTAATCCCGAAAATGAAGGCGATGTTCTTACAGCTTGGGCTTCTAGAGGAGAACATTCGCTCACAACCATGCCAGTAATGAAGCTTGCAGAACAGGCTTCATATTCAAAAATATCTCAATCTCTCTCACAGCCAGAGCCCAACACATTCATCTTGAATTATCCTTTGTAAAAGGCCAAATCAATTCTGCTGGCTGCACGCGGGCAGGCACACGCACCCCACTGGGCTGATGGGCATGCAGGCACTCCCACTGCCGGCCCCAGGTGGCATCGCCATCCCATAGCAGCCACCTACCAGAGGGTGGGGAGGCAGAAGGATATGAGGCAAAAGGACACCTCCAGCCCTCTTGCACTGTTCTGGGCTCCTGTGTCTTATAAACCTGCACAGTCTTGCAGGTATTCCTAAACACTGGTCTAGCTAAAAACTTCAAAAAAGCCAAAAGAAAGGGACAAATCCTTGAACAAGTGGATTGCAGCTGATCCGCAAATGTTAGGTGTTGGTGTAGCTGGGACGGAGAACGGTTCCAAGGCAGGATCTCACTTGCATGCTCTCATCTGAAAGGTTTCTGACTCCAGAAGATTTGTGGAGCCCTTTCATTGCTTAAGTCAACAACAAACTACTGCAAAAAAGAAAAAATAAAAAAAAAAGACGGATACTTTTCCTGCTTCCCAGCATGGCAAAGCAGCTCAGCACAGCCAGGGTGGCAGAGAAGGTTAATAAAGTGTGGACAAAGCCAGTGAGCAGGCTGGAGGTTCAACCCTTCGCACAGTCTGGATGGATCATGTCTATAGGGAAGGCAGATGGTGTCCTAAGCGAGACCACACCAGCCAAGCGTGCAGTCCCAGGAAGGAGGTTCCCAGCAGCACTGTTATAATGCCATCACATTTTGCAAAGGTATCTTCCACGCTGCCAAAATTTCCTGAGAGCTGGGCTTTTGGAGAGCAGACCTATAGCAGTTTGCTCACCCTGCTCCTTTTGGTGAGTCAACCCTGGGCTCTGTAGCCATCCTCTGCACAGCTCTGCCCAGAGAGCTGCAAGATGGTTTAATCAGTCAGGAAGCAAACACTGGCACTCTGCTCTTGACATGTTTCCCTTCAGCTCTGCACCAGGCAGGTGCCACCACTGGTCACACGAGCCCAGCCGCAGTCCCCGGCAGATGCCCGCAGCCATGGGATCAGACAGGGCTTAGTACAAGCAGCCCGTGCTCAGATAACCGTATCTACAGCAGCAGCTTGAGCAGCCCGGCACCCCCAGGGATTCACCCGGGTGCCAAAGCATCTGGCTGCCCAGGACTGGCTCCGAAAGTCTGGCATGGAGGAGGTGATTGCCTTGGAAACTACACAGTGCATGGGGATGTGCTGCCTCCCTGCCCAAGGAACCTTTTGGTCCCAAACAAGAGTGGACAATGGGGTCAGGTCATCCGCAGCCATCAGCAAGACATGTCGCCCCAGACCTGGAGAGACCAACAAGCACCCTGCCTGCTGAGCAGTGAATTCCACTTCTTGTAGAAAAACTCACTCCCAAAAGGACTGCAAGTTCCCAAACTAGCCAGATTTTTATTTATTTTTACAAGCACTCCCACCCTGTTCCCAAAGCACAAGCTATTTGCAGCGCTTTTACCAGCTCAGCAAAGTTCCACATAGAATCGCAGAGCCATTAATGCTGGAAAAGACCTCAGATCACCAAGTCCAACCCCAGCCCATCCCCACCTGCTCACTGAGCCGTGTTCCTCAGTGCCACATCTCCACAGTTCTTGAAAACCTTGAAAACACAGCAAAGGGGATGGCTGTGGATTCCCCCCCTTCCATCCTGCAAGGATGCAATCCCAACCCCAGCAAGCTTTGCAGAAGTCAGTCCTTCAAATTTACCCTCCTCTTCCACTTTAAGACAACGTTATTCCAATGATGCTGAAATGTCATCCCTTTGATGAAGGGGAAGCAGGATTACTGTGCTTTGAGCAGTCCCTTTTGTCATTTGGTTTGGTAGGCAGTGAGGCATGAAAGCGTTCACAGAACTGCAGCTCAATTGAGAGAGGTGGACGCAAGGCTGCTTAGGGACCCGACATGACAGATATCTTCATTTCTGAAGCCCGTCCTGCATAGAGCTAACCCATTTGCTGGCCAATTAGACCCTAGTCACTGCATGACACTAAGATGACATTCCTTTGGGGGGGACCCAAGCAGCTAAGCCCTGCAGCATTCAGAAAGCCCCACACCACCTGCCCCAGGGGGAGCACCAAGAGCAGCCCTGTGGGTGATAGGGGTGCCCCATCCTCCCAACCCAAACCCCTGTCTGAGGGAGCATCAGAACTCGCCCTATGGAATGCTGACATCACTTTTGCCTCTGCAGGAGCAAAAGTACCATTTGAAGCAAGCCTGATGTTCTCCATTCCAATCCCCATCTCCAGTCTGCAAAGAGGAGATCCATGGTGGTGTCTCCATTTCTCACATGGACAGTAACAAGTACACATATCCAAGGCTACAAAAGCAGAGATTCGCCCTTCTCCTGCTTGCAGATCCACCTTCTCATGAATCCAGGGCTGCAGAAATGCCACCCCTTTGGAGTGCCAATGAGCCAGAGTCCTCCAGCACTTTGCCCAGCATCAATATCCATGCTGCTCTCCTTTACCTATGGCCCTCTCTGATGTGTGGCATTAAATGAAATGGCCCTTGGAATGATTTTGCTCAAGGCAGTGGGTAGCACAATAAAGACAGACAGCTCCTCTCCTGCAAGCTCTCCCTCCAAGGGCTGTTAACCAGCTATTACTTCTACTTCTGGAGCAAAACACTAGGCTTTTGCTACTGGAGCAAGGTCTCCAATGCCTGTTGCTCTATTTCTTCCAATGCACTGGATCAAATCAGCGGGGAGAGGGTCTAAAAAGCAGCAAAGCTCTCCCCCTGCACACAGTTGCCCATGCATCCGTGACTTCCCCAGCACCACGTCTCCCCATCTGTGCCCCAGCTGCCCAGCCCATCATTGTCCCTCCCCTTCTCCAGGCTTCCCCTGGTTCTCCACTCCTGGCTCAATGGCACTCTCCCTCCTTCAGCTCACATTTCCTATTCCCAATGCTCCCATCCAGTGCTCCCCCTCCGCCTGTGTGTGTGTTTCATTACTTCTGGGTGAAATAGCTGACTAGAGGGTCACTCCACCTGAAAATTGCTCTCCCCAGACCTAAATGAAACAGATGGGCATTGATGATGTTTTCAGAGGAATTAATCAGCCCGGACTGGCGGCAGTGCCTGCAGCTCCATAGTCCCAATCTCGCCTAATGAATTCCGAGTTCTCTGTCTTAATAGCTCCTGACAAGACTAATTTACTCCTGTAAGTGATCAGAGGGGGGAACAATCTCTTAATTGTTGCTTAAGACTCCTCTAGGCATCACACACAGCGAGTGGGGATGCTCACTTTGTGTGAGGTGCTCCTGTGCCTGGACACATCAAGGGATGCGAGGAGGGCTGCAAGGAGGCACACACCCAAGGCTGCCCAGGCAAGGGAAGGACTTGGTCTGTGCAGGGGCAGCTGAGCATTGAGAACAGGGGCTGGGATGCTGAGGATGCTGCAGGAGGGTACCAAGACCAAGTGGGAGCTTCAGACCTGGCTCAGCATGTGGCAATTCCCTTTTTTATTCCGGCATCCTCTGCAGTGAGCATTCACTCAGTGCCACGGTGATGAGTGCTTCTCAAAAACCTCAAGAAGCCATGGGTTCTCTCCAGCTCTGCTACATGCCCCCAGCTGGGGTACAAGAAAGGTGCTGCCAGGTGATGCTTTTTTTTTTTCCTGTCATTTAACAACCCTCATTCTGAAAACATCTACCAACAGCAAAATAAAGCAAAAAAGCACTTTGTCAACAGTTTCAAGGTTGATGTTTCCCTCTGGTGTATCTGGAACCAAAATCCCAGAGCACCAATATCCTTAAGAGTGAATTTTGTTTCTGTGCAGTGTAATACAGTGTTTAGGAAAAATAAAAAATAAAAATCAAGCCCCAAACGTAATGCCAGGAACAACTTTATATGCACAATATCTTGCTGGAAAATAGACTTTCAGAAATCTCCAGTCATTTTTCACCAGAATAGAAGTTCTGTCAAATTCCCATAAGGTATTTCAAGCTTAAGTACCCCAAGACACACACATTTGGTCAGGAAGCGTTCCCATTAACCTGTCCCCAACCAGCTCCCACTCCTACATTCACACAGCTGCTTTCTTCCCAGCAGCTCCCCTGGCCATGCTATGATTCTGCAGAGCCCTCCAACCTCTGAGAGCTCTGGTGAGGATCTGAGCACAGCAAGAACAGGTGTTGAGGATGCTGCTCAAGGTGGTAGATGGAGGTAGGAGCACATGAGAAGGGGCCTCCATCTTCTCCTGGCCACCCTTCTGTTGCTGCTCATGAGGGCTCCCAATCAATTACTTCAGCATTAAAGGCCCGTCATGAGCCCTGATTGAAGAGCACATGTTTAATGGACTGAGAGTCTGGAAAAAGGCTGAGAACGATCAGGTCGATTTCTGCATTTACTTCAGACCAATCACTACCTAAATAAAGAAATAAAATATAATGTACACCTGCCAATCAAATGATGACCAAGATGTTTTTTTCTTCCAAGAGCACCAACACATATACACGTGGATGCACACCACAACCTTGCCCAAATTCCCAGGCATCCAGCAGTGCATTTGAGATGCTCCATGCTCGGGTATTTGCAGTAGGAAATGAGGAACAGAGTATGAAGCGCTGGCACAGTGAGAGATGCTCTTCCCCATTTAAACTCATCCATCCCTGCTTGGGGAGACTCCATCCCTCGCTGCCTTGCCTCACTTCGGGTCATGCATGCCTTCAAAGCTTTTACAACTCCTTCCTTCTGCCCTCTTCCAGAAAGTTCTTCCCCACAAGCCTCCACTCCTGAGGTCTTTGTCCCCCTGTGGCAAAGTCCAGCAGCATGGATGGTCCCAGTCATGATGCTGGGTCCTGTACATCACCATGGCACCTGACCACATGGACCACAGCCAGAGCCAAGGACACTAAGCCAGTGCTGGTGGTCACCAGGTGCTGCAGTGCCACCATGAACTGTCCCAAAGGGACAAAGTCACTGAGGCTCCTCCAGCACTTTTAATCATGACCTACATCTGGAGATCCTATTTCCATCGATATGCATTGAATGCATCCAGAGCTCACTGCTGCCAGACTCACCCATCTGCTTACAGCAGTAGGTTCCACAGCACAACACAACCCTTCCCCACATGGGAAAAGACCCCATCCCACATCACATTGAGTAATTAGCTAAGTAACAACCACAGAAGAAGCAAGAAACAACCACCACGGAAGCAAGAAACGGGCTTAAGCTTCCCATGTGCTGAGCATTTCTGAGACACATTCGCAAGTATGGGGAAGACCTAGCCAAAAGCATTCTAGCTCCACCCCTCCAAAGGCAGCCAGGAAGAACAAGGTAGAACTTCAGTCCCAGATAGCAGTACAAACCCGTGGGCCAAAAAAAACTCAACCAAACAGTAATGATCAAATCTAATCACTTTTTAATTATTACTACTATTTAAAACCTTGTCCAACATTGGGTTAGCAAGACCAGTCACCAGCAGACAGCACTTACCCACAGGCGTGTCCTCATTGATCAGCAGATAGGTGTCAAAGAAGTAGTTTATGAAGTAGGGCAGCCGGTTGCCCTGACCTGGGAAAGGAACAAGAGCAAGGAGTTATTTCAGCAGTGTTATGCAGGCAGGAGAATCTCAGGGCTCAGGGACAGGCTGGTTGAGGATGGGACGTAGCTGGGCATGGGATGGTGAGGGACACCCCCAGACCACAGCTGGTAGATAGAAGAGGAGCAGAGATGGCTCCCACAGTAGTCATGAGCTTTTTTTTTTTGTTTTGTTTTTTTTAGTTGTTTTCTTGGGCAGAGGCAAGAGGGAATGGTGACAGAGGGCAGCAGGGCAGGCTTAATGAGAAGGTATTGGGATAGTGAGCATGAAGAAGGTGATGTATTGCTGAGAACAAGTGGAGAGCAAGAAAACTCAACACCCTCAAGGCAATGAACTTGCAGATGGAAGGAGGTGAGGAGATGGATGATGCTTTGGCAGGTTAAAGAAACAACAGGAAAAGTCTCTTCAAAGCCCCTATTAACACAGGAACAGTCTCAAAGCGAGTGTGATCTGCTCCCAAGTGCCCCAAATCCCTCTCAAGGGAAAAAAAACACACTGTGGGCATGAGAGAGGGATGCAGCTTGGGCTCCTCTGGGGCTCCTCTTATAACAGAGGGCTGACCACAGCTGAGAGCTGGGAGAAGCTGGAGGCAGGACCTGGCTTTGGACTGCAAATCCCAGGAAAGCAGTCACCTTCCTCCATGCTCCTGTAACCCAAGGGCTTCTCCAGGTGGCAACAGCCAGCTCCAAGGGATGGCAATGAAGGGGAGTTTAGAAGAGAGCAGCCAACACTGCAGTTTTACAAGCCTCCAAATTGCCTTTCTTTCCCCCTTGCAGAGCAGTGACAGGGCAGTTAGCCGCCGAGGCTACATGCATCCCATACAGCATCGCAGAGATTGACTGCGCCTGTCAGTTGCTGTGAATGTCCTACACCAGGCGTGCAATCAGGCTGCCAATCTGGCCGAGCCATCTTGAGGCTCCAGGAGGGGAGAAAAGCACTCACTGCAAAGGGCACGGTGCTATCAAGTGGACACATGCTCGCTATTGTTTATCAGCGAGCGCCACACGAGCAAACACCCCTGCAGCCCCCTCAAAGGCAGCTGGGGGTTAGCCTGTTCCTGCAACAATCCCAATTTTCATGGAGCTTTGCTCTGTGTTTTGTACTCGTACACCCTGCCATAGCCCTGCCAGAGCTCCTGAGGAGACTGGGAGCATCCATCACACCCCACGTCTGCATGCCCTGAGCTCTTCCCCCTCCTGCAAGCCGGCATTCGCTCCAGATGGAAATACAGGAGAGGTTGTGCAGTTCAGGGAGGAGTTATTTCCCACACAGCATACATTACAGTGCTGCTCAGGTAATAATTTTGCTGCTGAAAGCACAGGGAGAGTCTTGCCACGTGTTACAGCAATACCTCTGCTGTTAAACAGCTCGCAGGCTTCTGGTTCATTCCCTTGCCTTTTGTCTGCTTCCTTATGCATCCTTGCATAAGATGATCTGCCACCAGCTGTGACCTCTTGGACACACAGCAGGAAATTGCCAAGGTCTTCCCACTCTGATGCACCAGGAACGGGTACCACTGTCAGGATCACCTGTACATCACCCTCCTCCTCCTGTCATCCCACCTGCCCTCTTCAGAAGGGGACACTGAAGCAAGACCAGGCAAGGTGAGGTCTTCTAGAGAATAATTTGTCACACTGCAAGTGGGGGCAGAGGAGGGGAAGCAGCACCCTTAGCTTTTGGGGGAATTCCACCATGCCTTCAGACCCATGCGGTCGCAGAACAGCCAGCTACTTGGCAAACAGCCAGCAGCCAGCACATGGGTTGGATTCCAAGCAAGGCACTCAGCAACCACAAGCTTCACTTACCCAGAGGGACCAGCTCCAAGACCAGGAGGGACAGCAGAAGGTTGCTGGCAGCAGTGTGACGCTTCATGGTTCCTGCCAAAAAAGCAGCTCACGTCAAGCCCAGCATATCACAGAGACTGTCTCATGCCCTCAAAGCAGGCTCAGGGACGCAGCTGGCACATCACACACAGATCACTATTTTGTTAACGCTCAGCTTCCATGCAGAACATGCCACCCAGAACCCTCCTAGCACATCAGGGGAGCTAAGGAATCAGCAACACTTCTGTAGCTCATCGGGTTCCTTCAAGATCAGCTCTCTGCTCACATACAACACAGCTCTAGAATGGGCTCAACAATGCCAGCAAAGGGCCACACTGGCTTCAAACTGAAAGAGGGGAGGTTTAGGTTAGATGTTAGAGAGAAATCTTCACTCAGAAGAGGCACTGGCACTGCTACCCAGAGCTGTGGGTGCCCCATCCCTGGCGGTGCCCAATGCCACACACACCTCTCAAACCAGCAGGGCAGCTGCCAAGCAGGCACTGCAAGGGCAGACTTGCCCGCATCCTGCTTTGCTCTAGCATTTCCCCCTCTTTGCATCCCATCACCGCCCTCAGAGCAGCAGGGTGCTCAGTCTCAGCCTGGCACGAAGGGCACTCCTCAGGAGCTTCAGAGTAATCGCTACATGTATCTCATTTTTACTGATAGAAATGTCAGAGAAGAGAGTTCGGTTCATAACTCTGCCACCATCTCAGCAGAAAGGGCCTTAAATTCCCATTTTTTCAGCTATTTCCCCACGAGAGAGGCTCCAGGAGGAGAAGGGATGTGCAGGCAGAAATGACAGCACGGTTGGGAAGTTCAGCACAAGCCCAAGGAGAGAGCTGGGGTCCCTATATCCACAGACAGAGCTGCCACCCCCAACCACTGCCCAAATTGAGTGTTCGAGCCCCTCTACATTCAGCAATATGAGAATGCTATCGAGAAAAACACTAACTTTCTGCTAAAACAGCTATAAGCTCAGGTGAGCAGAAACATTATTCCCCGGCTTCACAGACCACATTTAAAAAGCGGTGGAAAAACAATTTGCTTGATGGAGAACTAAAGGCCGCTGACAGCATCCCTTTTGAGTGCCACGATATATCTAAATATTGTACATTCCAAGTCAGTCACTTCATTATGTAAGTAATTGCCTGAAATGTCATTTTGATTTTTGTCTGTCTTCATTAATGCTGCAGCTCTTCACTGGCTCTCAGAGGCAGTTCACTCCAATACTGCAGATTTCAGAACGGGCTTGAGGGATCTCGGGGGAGAACTTCAAAACTTGTGACTAGGAGCACATTAAATCACACCTTCTGCCTGGAAGATGCTCTGTGTAGGAAGCATTCGGAGCAACACCGGGCATAATAATTTCTCTGGGCAAGTCGTCTCTAGGAACTTACTGTGGTCTCCCGGCTGCAAAAGCACTGATGTTAAAGCAGAGAGCTCCCAGCCTGCTGGCAAGAGCTCCCCAAGGCATGGGAAGCAGCAGACAAAACTGAATTAAATAGGGACAAATGCAAGCTGAAGGAGCTTCTCCTGCTAGAGCACTGTCTGCAGAGGAGTTGAGCACTTGAGAGTTCAGCTTGTGCCTGACACCGCTTTTGCAACCCAGAGAGAACCACACAGAGTCCCCGTATACATAGCACAGCCTTTGGAATTGTCCCACCTGCTAACCCAGGAGGAGCTGCAGCAGAGCCCAGCAGTGCATATCCAGCAGGATTTAACCCAAGCAATATTGGCAACCTCTGTGAAACACTGACTGGACTCAGCACATTGCTCTCAGGGTGTTTGAGTGCTGGCTTCCAGGCTGTGCACCTGCACTGGTTGTTTAAGTGTACTGTTGGGGTGCTTGCAAAGGAGAACACTGCATGCACACAAAACACACTGAGCATCCTTAATTGACTCCATTGTGTCCTGCTGGCAGAGATGCTCTTACATTCAAGCTGCTGGTGTTGGTAAGCAGGCTCCAAACCCAGAGCCCCTTTCTCCCTATGCTGGTAAGGAGACACAGCAAGAGGGAACACGTATGGGTGAAACTCTCCTAAAAACCACCACAGGAGGAAAGCAGGTCCCAGGGTGAGCATCCACAGCCCTTTCTTCACCCATCACTGCTGCAACCAGACCAAACCCTTGCAAGCACCGACATCAAGCCTCAACCCCAGCACTACCTGCAACACGTCCCACCTCCTCCATTGCACTGCTCCCCCACCGGAAGCATTGTTTAAAAAAAAAAAATTTTATTTTTTTTTTTTTTTTTTTTTTTTTTTTTTTTTTTTAAATGACTTCTTAGCCAGGTCTTCACAATAAGTGTAATTCCACGCATTGACTTGAGCAGTACACAAATCATAATTCCTAAAAATAACAAATTGCAGAATAGGGTAATCAGAAGTAAATTGATATTGATAAATAAGCTTTTCTCCCTCGCAGTAGGTGGTTTATTTTAATCTAATGAGTTTTATATTTTCTGAGCTTTCAGATTCTGTGATGAAGAGCCGTCTGCGCCAGAATTACGGAGCGCTTGGAAATATTGTAATTTTATGGCTCATTTTGTCAGGACTCTTGAAAATGAGATTTGTTCCCAGTAAAAAAAAAAAAAAAAAATTGCCCTTTTTTTATTATTTTTCTCTTCCCCGTGGCGAGGGGAAGAAAATCCCTTGTTAAATAAAGGCAGGGCTGTCTATCAGGAAGGGGACGCACCGCTGCCACTGCTTTCCTCTACCAGAGTCTGCAGAGAAGCTCCCAGTGTCTGCAGCAGCTCATTCCTTTCTCCAAGCAAGGAAGTGGGAGATTTTTATTCGCTTTTCCAGTAGGAAACAAGCATTAGCTGCAGAACATATTGTTTAACCAAAAGCTCTAGATTAAAAGAAAACATCGTATTTGAGCAGAAGCTTCTGGACCTTGCTCCACGCAAGAAAACTTCATCCTAGTTGGAAGTGCTGGACTTGAGTTCATGTTTTGCCCCAGCTGGAAGTGAAACCAGAAGCACCATAAAACAGCCCCAATAGCCACACGGGTTTGCGCAAGCAGAACACTCCAGCTGCACAACTACAGAACATCATCTGGTAGCACAGCGTTACAAGTCTGAGTATCACATTCACTGCCTCGTTCATGCAATGTTAATAACACCTCTGGGTCTTTAGAACATGGCACATGCCCCCATTGAAGCATGCATGGCCACCTGTCCTGCTACGCTTAAAGGCAGCATCTCTTGTGGGAAGATGGAAGACACTGACCAGGGCAGCACTGAGTCCACAGCAGTGGTTGCTAAACTCCCCACAGTGACCAGTTTTCTGTCGTAAAGCCTTGGCAAACTGGAGCAATAGTGGCACACTGGGATGAGGCACAGGGGCTGCACCAACAGGGACATGGCTCAGTGGTGATGGGCTGATGGTTGGACTAAGTGAGCTTAGAGGTCTTTTCCAACCTTTATGATTCTACAACCAGAGCCCAGCTCATGGAGAACACTGAATGGTCTCACACAATGGGAGCCTGTCTCAGTCCCAAAGAGCAGAGGACAAAGCAGCAAGAGGAAAGGTTCTGCGGGTCTGACCCAGACCTGCTGGGCAATGAGAGCTAGGTGTTTTCTGCTCATGCCCTGTTCAGAATGGACGACAACTGTGAAGTGCAATTGAAAATAACATACCCGTCTAAGTGTTCCACACACATGCAGAAAAACAAACACCCCCAGTATGCACATGCTATGTGACAGCTACTTGAGCAAAAATGCTATTCCAGCCCCATGTTAAAACACGCTGGGGATTGCCAGACCTTGAAGATCCACAAGGCTTGAATGAGCCTTGTGGAAACCACCGAGATTCCCCATCTCAGACACACAAAACACAAGGTGAAATAGGACCTCACAGCAATGCAAGCAGGAAGGCACAAATTGTAAATATTTTTAATTATTTGTAGGTCTTAGGCCATAAAGGTCCCAAACTAACCCTTGTCCTCCTGCAGCATTGCTGGATTTCTTTTTGTGGGATGCTGTAAGGGGAAAAGGGAGGAGTGCTGGGGTGTACTTTGAAACATACGTGCTCACAGATCTCAAGCATTAGTCCACAAAGAGCACAGCCTGCACCCAGGCACACAGAGCGGGGCTGCAGGCAGCTGGGATGCTTCCACCCTAACAAGAGGCAACAACCCCATTCACAAAGCATTAGCGCTCCAGACCATCTGCTCAGCACGTTTAAGAAACTTGATGAATGGAGCCCTTTTTCAGAAGTCCCCAGAGCCATGGCTGCTTCCTCCTGGGGATGTTCTGCCTTTCCCTGCCCATCTCACCAGACTCTGGGCACTGCCCCATAGCAGCGAGAGCCCCTCCTTGTGCCACCTCCCTGATGTTTCCAGGTAGAGCCCTGTGGTGGAGGGTGACAGATATCCCTCAGGCAGAGCTGGGTGCCCTTCCCAGCCCTGCTGCAACACACCGTTGGGCTCCCAGCTCCCACTTATCTTGCAAACATTCCTCTCACTTATCACAAACAGAAAAAAAAAAAAAGAATTAAAATAGTGGAGACCATCAATTTTTACAGTTTCTCATCAAGGCAGTGTGTTACAATTTAGCATTAAAACAACGTGCCATTCTTTCCTGACACAATCTCGACTTTGTGCTACGAAGCAGTTTGCCTTCACAACACTGGGGAGGGAGGGGTGGAAGGAGAAAAACGCAACTGCGAAGGGATTTCCTCCCTTCCCTCCCCAGGGGAAGGAAGAATTGCAATGTTAAATCTCCCTCCCCCAGAACAGCCGCCTGGATTTCAACAAACACATGCTTCCCATGGGAATGCCACCGGGTGCACAGCATGCTCCAGCCCCAGCCCGCAGCGCTCTCATGCTCCAGAGCTGCATGCAGAGATGTCCCAGCACGGTGCACTGGGAAGGGCCAGGAGCACCATGAGGACATCTGCTGCGCCCAGGGGACCTGTCAGCAGGACGGATTTGGTGGCCTCGCAAACACAGGCAATAAACCACTGCAAGCACAGCATAGAAACTTCCCATTCCAGCAGAGCACCCCCAGAATGACACTGTCACATCACTGGAGAAATTATAAAGGTTGGAAAAGCCCTGTCAGCTCACGCAGCCCACCCCCACCTGCCCACATCCCTCAGTGCCACATCTCCAAGGCTCTGCAACACCTCCAGGGACGATGACTCCCCCACCTCCCCTGTTCCATAAAAGCAAAACCAACAGCCAGCAAAAAAAAAATACAGAAACAACCGCTGCCTTCTCCTTCAGAATCTTCATTAGTCCCCCTTTTCTTTCAGCAAATCCTCACTATGCTAATATAAATTTTCCCGACTAAATGCCAACAACAAAGCCCCGCACCTGTAACCCCCAATTGCCACTGGGCACAGGCTGCGATTTACCTCCCCGTGGCGTCCCGAACCTCTCACGGTGGACCGGAACAGACGGACGCGTGCTGTGCAAATCAAACAGCAGCGGGGAGACTCTGTCCCTGCCACAGCCCGGGCTCCGTGGAAGGCAGCCCGATGCCATGCAGCCAGCTGCTTTCACGGGGACCAGCCCTCCCTCGCGAAGTTTGAGCGTTTTCTTTAAATAAAGCGGGATGCGTGCGGGGCAGCTCTTGAGGCGCTCAGGGGAAGATGATTTAAAGGAAGAGACGAGCGAGCAAAGGAGCGGGGGGGATGTTAAATAAAAAAAACACAACCAAAAGAACCACGAAAGAATTTAAAGTGTTTTCTCAAGAAACAACAGGAAACCCGAGGCGAGTTGGTCGCTTCGAAAAGCCTTTTCCCCGTTCCCTACGGGTACGGAGGGATTAAAACAATCCCTTCCATCGCGTTGGGCGCTGCTCGGCCGCCAGCAGCCCCGCGCACCCCGGTGCGGAAGCTCTCACCCCGCTTCTCGCACCCGCCGCTGTTAGATAAGTTCGGCAGCCCCGCACCATTCCCGTCCCCCTTCTCCCCCCCGCGGATCGCGGCGGAACCCCCGCACTCCGTTACCTGCGGCGGGGCGCTGCCCGCGGGGACATCACCTGCGGCGGGGCCGCTCCCCCCAGCCACGACGAGCGAGCCCAGGCGGCAGCGGAGGGAGGAGGAGGAGGAGGAAGGGGTGGGAAGGAGCCCGAGCGGCGCAGAGGAGGCTGGCGCAGCGCCTCTCGCCCAGGTAAGTAGTATTTCACTCCCCTACCCAGCAAAGTGGGCCCCCCTCTGTATCCTCCGGGGAAGGGGATCAAGCTCAGCATGCTCTAGGGGATGGAATCCAGGCTCTGTACCCCTACATTAAGGGGATTCAGGCTTGGCATCCCTCCCAGAGCATCTCCCACGGTATGGGGTTCAGGCTCAGCAACCCCCTGGAGCACACCCTCCTGTGCTTTATGGGGTTTAGGACCAAGTACTCCCCAAAGTAATGGAGTCCAGGCTCACTATCTTCCTCTTCCCCTCCCCCCCCACACACACATTATGGGGCCCAGGCTCAACGCTCCCCACGTCACAGAGTTCACTCAGTCCTCTCCAAGATTACAGGTCCAAGCTCACGACTCCTTCAGAGCATCCCCCAGATGATGCTGTCCTGGCTCAGTGCCCCTCCCATATCTCCCCCTTGTTACAAGGTCTAGCTTCAACCCCCTCCCAGGCAAGAGGTCAGGCAGCACACTGGCACCAGCACTCTGACAGTTGCCTCTTGCAAAGAAACTTCAGCTCAAGGCATGCATTGGACACACAAAGTTTTAACTCAGCCTCTATTTCTGGTTTCTTTTCACATTATTAGCTTGTGCAGGAGAGCCGAGCAGGTCCACAAGACCCGTGTAAATCATACATGAGTGGAACAAGATACAGGCAGCACGCTGGCATCAGTATCACTTTCAGAGGTATGCCAGTACCTGCATACAGTTATTATTCTTGCACACCTCTCCCTTGGGTACCCAGTGTTACTAGGACAGTGCCACCGACGCACACTTCCACTCAGCCCTCTGCAGAAATCCCTGCTGATCTCATGGGTGACAGTAGCCCTACAAGCAACAGGCGCCTGGATGGGGACAGGAAGGAAGACAGATCCCCAAGAGGATTAGGGCAGCACTTGTCGCCTCATCTTTCCACGGAGTAGCTTATTATTCAGTGACAAAATTAGGAGCTACACAATCACCACTTCCCATAAGTAGCTCTTATTAAAAGCCCAAACAAGCCCCCTCACAGACCCTCTCACACTCACCTTCACATCCCTCTTCCTCCTACAGCAGTTGGAAAATGCCTCTGCAGGCCCAGGATGGGATAATTAAGCCCTTGCCTCTTGCACAGCTTCTGCTAATTATGCAATTACCTCGGCTCCTCCGCTGATTGATCTGGGCTGGGAAGGGGTTGCACCCTGTGCCCTACAGCCGTTGGGTGGTGGCACAGGGCAGCTCCACGTTGCAACATGTGCCAGAGCCAGTCCCTGGTTGTCCCCCTGCAGCTGTTTGGGGTTAAGCACGAGTCCCTGCAGCTGAGTGCAGGCAACTCTCGCAGCTAGCTGAGATGCTGGCCATTAATTTCACCTCATGCCTTTGCTCTGGGACTGCTCTCAGGAGCTTATCCTAAAGTTGTAGCTTTCTTTTGTTGTTGTGGGTGACAGCGAGCCGTTGTCCGGCATCAAATTCATTTCTAAGCCCGCATTCAGGCCAATGTTAGGATCAGACTGTTTACTCAGGGGTTACAGGTGGAGCAAAGCGAAGCTCCCTGTAGAAGAGCAGAACAGCCGCTTTCTTTTTCCGTTCTCGCTCTCCACAGGCAGAGCAGGAGGTGCCATCTGCAGGCGCAGCACCGTGCGGCACCTTGTGCCAGCACCTCACCGCCCCAGCTCCAGGACGCTTCCCTTACATCCCAGCTGAGAGCAGGACTCGGCTCCTGGAGATGGAGGTCCAATGGGCCCGGCCACACGTTGCCATCGGGGTGATGAACAAAGAGAGAAACTTTCCGAGCGCACGTTGTTCTCGCCGCGCAGCCCAGCAGAGCACAAGCCGCTCTAATCACAAGCTACAGCCCTTCACCATCTGGTTAGAGCCTAATTACAAATGCAGGAAAATAATGTGCTTTACAATTGCACCAGTAAATGCTGTAAATGATTTAAATGCATGCATATGTTCCCTGCAGAATTCAGCATGCATCTGCGGCTTCTTCTCCTCGCTCTAGGCACACAAATCAAGGAAAAAATACCCAACTCTGACGAACAGAATGTCCCTAGGACGGTGATTTTTATCCCTTCTTCTTCCCCCCTGCTGGAATAGCAAACGGGGCCTTTTTGTAACAATTCATTCAGCAGCGTTTTCTTCGCTCCCATTTTAAAAACTGTTTATCGCCGCCGTGTAAATATAGTACAAATTACCCCATAAAGCACTCAGAAGGAACACGGCAGCCGGGTAAGCCTGCAGCTGGCTGGTGCTGTTTCAATGCAGAGCCGTTGTGTGGGGCGGAGTGGGGGAAGAGCTGGCTGCGGGGTCCCGGCTCTGCTCGGCTCAGCTGCCGGGAATGGGGCCCCCGAGCTGGGGTTTGGGGTTTCCAGCCGTGCTCTGGCTCAGGCTGCAAAGTCATGGAGGTTTGCCAAGCCAAAGAAAGCTTCTACTCAGCCAGCATCTGCAGAGGGGAAAATGGCTAAGGGATGGGTTGGGATGGGATAGATCTTTCTCTTGAAGGGCTGTTGGGGACAGTCCTGGCTGCAGACATCAGGATGCTCTGTGCTGCTGAGAGGATGCCCTGCATGGAGCTGCGGTCCCCACAGTGATGGGTACCACACACCTCCACCCTTGCAGTCCTAGCTCCAGGCATCAAGCCACCAAACGCAAAACTGCCGCAGCTGCTTTTGACCCAGCATCCTGCCCAAACACTAAAAGGATGGATCCCACCCCAAAAAGCATGCACAGCAGGGCAGCCAGGAGGCAGCTTCTCTTCTGTCCTTTCAGCATGCATCACCACCAAGGCGATGCTGGAGGACAGTGAGGTGGTTTCAAAGATGCCTCCACCTGCCAAACGTTCACAGCATCGTGCCAAGGGCTCTGGACTGTGTGTTGCAGATGGAGAGGTGGCAGGAGGCATTGTTCCCATCACTCAGCAGTGGGGACAGCCCACGTAAGGCTTTGGAGATCAGAAAGTCACTTGCAACCCATGTAAGGCAAGCATCATGCCATAACACACATTTCCTTTCCTCTCAGAGCACGCTGGTTGGCTTTAAAGTCCTCGGAGCCTGCACACACAGGCTCCAGAACTGGCAGCAGAATAGCTGGCACCACTAAGGACAGAAAGCACACAAAAAGGGTCGGGCTCAGGCTCAGCCATTCTCTTTTGAGCAGAAGCTGCAACAGATGCGTCTCCTCCACTTCCTGCCCTTCCATCCAACCCCCCTCCGTACCATCTTCCCATTTTTGTTCTTCCATTTCAGCCTCTGCCCTCCCTTGGCTGCTTGGCCGTGGAGCCCAGGCGGGTGCAGGAGGCAGTGCAGGGCACGGTGGCACTGCGGGCTGTTTTGGCAGCAACACCAGCCCTGGGCACTGCACAATCAGCGGCTCTTCCCCTTGGCAGCAAGCAGACATCCAGGAGAGTTTTGATTGAGTTTCACTTCATGAGTCCTCGCTCATGAATTCTGCAGGACTCTGCTCAGCTCGCTCCATGCCAAGCTCTGCGGAGATCATGGCGGTCTTCTCCCCAGCAGCCAGATCATGGCCAGGTTCCCTCTGCACCACATGAAGCCCTCGGCAAGCCCAAACCTTAGCTGGGTGTCTGAACCCACAATAGCAAGGGTTAGGAGAAGCCAAGCTGGCACCACTTGGCTCCAAGCTTCTGAAAAGAAGGCTTAGGAAGTCAGAGTGTTTCACAACCAGATTCACTTTCAGAACTACAGCAGAGTTGCACCTCTCCAACACATGTCAATAGCAAAGGACAGTGAAAACATTTACTGCTCATCTACACGAAGCAGCTGAGGAGGTGGTATGAGCCGGAATCCATCTGGCAGGGCCTTTTTGGACTCTGGCTCCATGCAACCTGGCTCCATCCCATCATGCACATGGGGAGTGGCACCACAAGACGTGGTCAGTCATGGCAGAAAGGAACCCGAGTTGTGTCCCAGCCCGTGCATCTCCAAGAGAAATCACTCCAGGCACCAGCATTTACACAGAATTAATTTTATTACCAATGGTATCAGGCAATCAAGTCCTGTCTTGAGAGGTATTTGGTAATTTCACTCTGTAACATCATGGAGAGGATGAGCAGATGTGCAAAACAGCCAGTAAATGACTCAGACCTCATAACAGCTGGTACCTGGGGAAAACCAAACAACACAGAGCAGAAGACCTCTAAACTGCCTTTAAAAGCCCACCAAGGCCACTTGAAGCTAAAAACATAGGTATATGAGATGCCACTGGGGTGCGCCCAGCCCTGGGCATTTCCATCTCAGAAATGACTCCAAGACAAGAAGCAACTCTCTTTGCATCCAGAGCCACTCACTATCTAACCAGTGAATTAGAAACGTTAATGCAACCACTGGTGCTTGTGTTGTTGATTGCAGAGCCCACGTGTGCAAAGCTGAGTGCTGTAAAGCTTCTTCTCTCTGTCATACTCCCTATTACTGGGAGTCACAGTAACTCACCCTCCTGGAAGTATCTGGGGACTGTCATGCCACCCATTTGCTGTAATTAATCAGTTTTCTGCTGTGAACTCAGTAATTGTAACATCAGAGCTCCTTCAGCAACTCTCCCTGATTTTACAGACCTCTCTCAGCCCAGGCTAAAGGCACCTTAAAAACACAGAGGACCTCATCACGTTTCAGTTTCCTTAGGATTCACCTGCAGATCAGTAGGGTAGTGTACACAGTCACTGCCTTCATGACCGCACTCAGCAGCACAGAAAAGCAAATAGCCACAGGCTGGAAACATCATCTGGAAAAATCAATGCATGAGGAAGTGCAAGTGGAATCTCCCTTGCACACACCAAGGTTTCCCTTTCCTTGGAGAAATCCCTTTGTCCTGCTTCTATTCACCCTCTAGGCTCACTGAAGGCTTCAAAGGCTGAAGTACCTTTGGTTCCACGCTGCCATTGGGGTTTTATGCAGCGAGATGCCCATTTCCAGGGGCATTTTAAAAAGGGAAAGGTTTCTTTGACTGCTAAGGTGTTCCCATTGCTACCCTGCAGTCAATGCTTTTGGTCCATTTGCTTTGCTCCCGAACTCCTCCTGTCTGGGCAAACCAAGAGCATCCCTCTGGCTCTTCCCTAGATGAGGTGTACCACCAGCACGGAGCATGCAGAGCCCATGGCCAGCCCCAGGACCAAATAGAAGCTCATCACCACCCCCGCTGCCTCGGCCAGCTCCTTGGGCACGATCTTGGGGCCGTAGACAAGGGCCAGCGTCCCCAGGTAGCCATTGCTGAGACCCAGCAGTGTGGTGAAGGCCACCGGGTAGATGTCGTGGTTGAAGAGCACTGTCCTTATGTGGGCCCGGGGCTGGTAGTTGCAGAGGATGAAGAGTGGGAGGAAGATGGTCCTGAGAAGGACGAGGGCAGGCAGCAGCCTGCTGTTGGGGCCGGGCACCTGGATCCAGGCGGTGATCTGCCGCCCGCACCAGTCGGCAAAGTTATACAGCAGGAAGCTTGTCAGTGGCACGAAGTACTTGGTGGCCCACAGGCTGCCCGAGGCCTGGTGGATGGACTGGATACTGGAGGAGAGCGAAGGGAAGATGATGATGGAGACAAAGAAGACATAGAAGAGGCAGGAGCTGAGGGTGGCAGTCTTGCGCAGGATGGGGCGCAGTGGAGGGACGGCAGTGCTTTGGGGCAGGCTGTGCGCTGGGCCTCCTGGCTCTGCTTCGTCCTCCATGTGGCTGCTGGGCTACGTGGCATCCAGTGATGGGTGCTCCCAGTGGCTTCCCATGTAATACCTGAAAAATGTAGGAAGGAGATCGTACAGAAGTTGGAAATTTGGGGTGGGGGGGTTTCAGCAGCACCCTCACCAGCAGCTCCTGAGGAATACAGGTCAGTGGGCATGGTGATGATGGATGACGGTTGGGCTAGATGATCTTAGCGGTCATGGGATCACAGAACTACAAGGCTGGAAAAGCCCTCTCAGCTCACCCAGCCCACCCCCACTGCCCATGTCCCTCAGTGCCACATCTCCACAGCTCTGCAACACCTCCAGGGACAGTGACTCCCCTACCTCTTTGGGCAGCCTGTGCCACTGCATCACTGATCTTTTGGAGACGAAATGTGTCCTAATGCCCAAACTGAACCTCCCCTGGCACAACTTGAGGCCATTCCCTCCAGTCCTGTTGCTGTTACCTGGGAGCAGAGGCTGACCCCCACCTCACCACTGCCTCCTCTCAGGCAGTTATAGAGAGTGATATGGTCTCCCCTGCACCTCCTCTTCTCCAGACTGACCCATCGCAGCTCCCTCAGCCGCTCCCCATAAGACGTGCTCCAGACCCCTCACAGCTTCACTGCCCTTCTCTGGACACACTCTAGGGCCAAGTCTTTCTTGGAGCGAGAGGCCCAACACTGAAACATAGCACTTGAGGTTCAGTCTCAAATCATCAATAAAGATCTTAATAAAGATATTACAAATATTTATCTTTTCCAACCTGAACAACTCTATAACTCTATGATTCCATTCTTCTCCCCCTGAGAAAGCTCCCTGGAGGTTCAGCCCTTGACAAGTTTCATCCTGCGGTTTTGGCCAAATGGAGGCCAGCAGTGCTGCCCTGTGGGTGTTGCCAGAGCCCAGCCATACCTGGAATACTCCAGGCGGGGCAGCAGGAGGTACACCATGATGCAGACTACGAGGAAGATGTCTGCCGTGAGGAAGTAGGCCAGAGCACTGTCAGTCACGTCGGCCGCTGCTGCCAGGTCGATGACGGAGGCGATGGCGCTGACTGTGCCTCCCATGGCCTGACCTGCAAGGTGGCTGTTCGTGGGGAGTGGCCAAACCAGAGGCCTCTTGAGCCCCCTCCATCACGTCACACCACAGCCAGCATATGACCCAACCCAACGGGCCAAACTCATTAAAACACTCCTGTTTCAGCCCCAGGAAAAACGTCTCCATCTCCATTTGATTTTTTTTCCCTTTCTTCATGGTTTCTCAACCATCCTATAGCACATTCATAACATTATCAACACCAGCAAGCCTCCAGGGAGCTCATCACTCACAGCTCCCTGCGTGCCCCTCATCACTTATGGAAATACATGTAAATGCTGAGGGAGGAAACAAGGCAACATTTAAGATTCCTCCAGATGCAAAGTGAGGAGTGAAAGGACAGCATCTCCTCGTGTGGGGAAAGCACAGATCATGCTATGGCTTTGGCTGTGGGCACTGTGAGGGATGTTCTCCTTTGGGCAGGGATGGTGAAGGTCTGTCACCACTGAAACATCAGCACTGGGGATTGCAGGGCATTTGCAGAAATGAGAGCGCTGGCTCATGTGACCCACCATACTTCTTGTTCAGCGACTTCCCTTTATCTCAGTCTGCAAGTTTTTGTTTTTTTTTTTCTTTGTATGGCAAAGTGAAGTTTCTAAAACAAACACCATGTGACAAAATGCCAGATGCAAAGGGAATAAACCCAACCCACAGCAACCCACAGAGCACAACCACACCAGGAGGAAGGACACAGCAGGAGGGGACCCTTCACACTCAGGACATGCACCTGCCAGCAGCGCCTGCGAGTTCCTCATGGGGAAGCGGCTGCTCAGGCCCAGGATGCTGCTGGTGAAGATGGTGGAGGCACCGCTGACCACCACCACGCAGCCGATGGTGAGGGCAAAGAAACAGGTGGTCCAGGAGGACGTATCCACCTTCACCAGCACCGTGATCACCAGGAAGATGGACAGCATGATGAAGAGGGAGGACAGGATGCGGACACTGGCGGGTACCCTGGGGACAGCAGGGAGGAACAACTCCGTGACCTTCCTCTAAACTCCCTGTCCTGAACCCATGTTCTACCCTCATTTTAAAACTGTAACTTAATAGGCGCGACACAGGGAGCAGCATCTCCTCTGCTGCAAGTATCAAATAAAATCCAGTTTAAAATAAAGAAAGCCAAAGGTGGAGGAGATCACCGTTTGAGCAAGGAGGTTACTTGTTACACAGGCTCTCAGCTCACCCGTGGGGCAGAAAGGAGAGAGGGGCAGAGGGGAAGGCAGCCCACCCCGCACGCACCTGTTGACCAGCAGGAAGTTTCCAACCAGGCACAGCACCGAGGGCACAGTCGAAGCGATGGAGATGTAACTCTCAAAGTAATCCTGCCGGGAAAAAGGGTGGGAAAAGAAAGGTCAGGTGGAGCAACTCAGAGAGCTCCAGCTCCTAAATCTGGCACAACACAGCACAAAAGGTGCTACTGCCCAACCCCAGCATGCAGCCAGGAACCAGGAGGCGTTTGGCACCTTTGCTCTCCCCATTCCAGCTTTCTCTGCAGCTTTGCACTGTCTTCTTTTAATCAGTTTACAAGCATGTTAATTTATTCCTCACCATCAAGAGCTTTACTGCAAGCGACGGGAAATCTAATAATCGCTCCTAGAGGGGCTGTAGACACTGAGATGTAAATGCCTGCACTTACTGCATCAGCTTGGGAAGCAGCAGGCTCAAAGCTCTGCAGACATACAATGAATTAGGGAAGAGACAAAACAACAGGCTAAAACTAAGCCTTATTTACCAACCTACCCCAAAAAAGCCCCCGGGGATATTTAATACGCTTCCAAGTTAATTTTCTTTTTGAGGCAGTGGTGAGGAAACAAAGCTTTAGAAAGCTTTGCACCAAGCAGAAGTACATCTGCACTCGCGGTGACGCTGTGGTTCAAGCACCACGGGGAAATGCTCGTTTGCTTGCACGAGCAGCAGGAAGGGAATTTGAGAAAGTATTTAAGAAACTTGGGAGTCTGAGCTGCACTCGGTCACCCAGGGAAATTTTACTCCACCTTATCCATGGCCAAATGCTGCTGGAAGAGAAGAAACAAGCAGAAGTGTTTCAATTGCTATTGTTTCTGGCTAAAAGGAAAACAAGAATGAAGACTTTGAGTTGGCTCTTCTATTTCTGCTGACTCTCTGCAATGGCCTGCATCACTCCTGCGGACGTGGTTTGAAACAAAGCTACAAACCAACAGCATCACATTGTACCACTGACCAGCAGCAAGCATCACCACACCCAGAGGATGGGAGTGCAGCACACTGGAATGTGCCGGGTTTGAATCACAAACCATTTGCAAGTTTTAAGCCTTTGGGAGAGTCTTTGCCATGGCCAGAGTACCTTCCAGAAGGGCTGAAAGGGGCTGATAGCTTTCTTTTTGATTCAGCTCAACCACCAGCGAAGACCCAGTGCTCTGCACTGACAGAAGTAACAACCTTCATGCTCAGGAGAGCTGCGTGCATTCAGATGCTGGCACAACACCAAGCGAGGGAACAAACTCAACCATGCCCTTACACTGGTTACAAAACCAAGCATAGAAGCTCTGCATGGAAAAAGGAAAAACATCTTTTTTTAACAGAGAAACGATCTGAGCAGGAATACAGCAATCCATAAATCAAGAGTTTTTAGGATGGAGACGTTGGTGCTGGAGGAAAATAAGGTTCTCTGGATGGACCACCTTCCAGCCCAACACTGCTCAAGCATAAGGGGCTTTCATGATGCTGAGAAAGATCTTCCAAGGATACCCATTTTACCCCAAAGCAGCTTATTCAAAAATTCCCTGGGACAAGCTTCCCGCAGAAGCAATAGGAGCAGGTGGGATGCGGGAGGACGGCATGCTTCGTACCCTGTCCTGAGCATCCTCTCCAGTACAGACGAAGGAGCACTCAGCACCAGCCTGGCTGCATCGTTATGGTGTCCATCAGCTTAACTCACTCAGGATCCCCATCTGCACCAGCACGCTGGTGCTCCAGCATTGTGGTCCAAGCAACACCAGTTGCACTGTGCTTCTTCCCCATCAAAAGAAGCCCACACAGCAGGCTTCAGAGCTACTAAACCCAATACAGCTGTGGGTACCATACTGGTGTCAGAAAGCACAGAGAAAACGTGGGTGTTGCACCGGGCTCTGTGCTTGTGAAAAAATGTGCCCAAACCACCTGAGCAAGCTGGGCAGCAGGAGAAGCGGATGCAGACTCATCGCAACCACACTTTTTTCAGCCAGAAGGAAAAAGCATCGCTTTGGATAGGGAGCAAAGAAAAAAAGGGAGGCCATGCCTGCTGAGAACATCCCCATGCAAGGACAAGGAGGAGCAAGAGAAGGCTTTTGGGAAAGAAAGCGGCTTTCTGGGGGAAGAAGAAATGCCTTGTGTTCCCACTGCTAGCAAGCCTGCTGCCCCCAGTGCACATCAATCACAATGTGACAAGTTCCCCATCCTATATGCCAGGAGCCAGATGTTTACAGCCTCAGTAGCTACTCTGGTCACACCTGCCAGACCCTTTGAGAACCTCCAGGGTGACTCCACCGCCATTAGGATGGCACACTGCTTGGCTGTTTGCTCCCTTGGTGGTGCGAACTGGTGCGCACTCACCCGCAGGTCGGAGGGGGCCGGTTCTGCCTGCTCCGAGCAGTTCTGTAGCTTATACGCCCAGTAGTGCTTGGCCGTGATGAAAAAGTTCCATGGCAGCAGCGACCCAATGCCCAGGAGGAAGAAGATCACATAAGCCCCACAGAGGCGGTCGCTCGGTTTCGGCCGGCTGGCTCTGTTCACCGAGGGCTCCTCTATCAGCGGCTCTTCGTCTGGGGGAAAGCTGCTGCTCTCTGGGTGCATGGTGCTGGCACTCTGCAAAACAGCCACGTGAAGGGAGTTAGCAGGTGAGAGGCAGCAGGAACTGCTCAGCTGAACCTGTACAGGTCTTGGGAGGGCTGCGAGCTGAAAACTCCGATGGTGAGATTGAGACAGGTCCACCACAGCAGCACCGTGTGCCCATCCAGCAGGCAGCACAGCACCTGGCCCTGTTCATCGCAGCTAATAATTAACCTGTGCCCACACTCACTTTTCCCTCTTGTAAGCAGGAAACCCAGCTCCTGCAAGGCTCAGAGGAACATCATAACAGCACATGACCTCCCGCAGCACATCAGGCTGTGCAGTGACCCATCAACCAGGCTTCTCAAAGCGTCCTGGAAACTGACCTCATGCCCCCAGGCTTGTAAACTAACTCAGCGCGGTGAGGGCTTTGCAAAGCCACTCGTAAAACCGGTGCAACAGCAGCGGGCTTTGCAGGGCGACTGTACAGCCACGCAGCTCCGCCAGGCTCTGCCCAACGGACCCCCCCGGCAAAAGCTGCGAGGAAGGCCCCGCTAACGCTGCGAGGGGAGAAACTGCTGGAAAGGGGGGTTTTTGCAGAAATCCTCCCAGCAAGATGGAGGGAAGCGCTGCGTGACATCCCTCCACCCGCAGCCCCGCAGCCCCACTTACTCGGGCGCCGCTCGCCCCGTCGGCTCCTTCCGTGCCGGGTCGGGCCGGGCCGGGATACGCCGCCAACACCGTCCCGCCCCGCCCCGAGGGGTGGCCCCGGCCCGGCCCCCGGGCGGTACCTCGGCGGACGGAAGGGAAGCGGCGGGAGGTGGCAGCCCGCCCCTTGCTCGGCGGCACGGCTAGCATCACTTCCTCCCCTCTGTTTCCTTATTCTCCCTTTGGTTCCCGACGTGTTTCCACTTTTTTTCAAAACATATTTTCAGCCTTTTTTCTCTCCTTCCCCCCGCTTTTAATGGGGATAATGAAGGCACCCCCCAGCGCTTGGTTGTGGGGGAAGACGCCGAAGGTTGAGCACATCTCCCCTTCCCAAGGGTTGGATATTAGGGCACATTTCTCCTTTGGAAGAGCGGTGATGCAGTGGCACAGGCTGCCCAGGGAGGTGGTGGGGTCACCGTCCCTGGAGGTGCTGCAGAGCCGTGGAGCTGTGGCACTGAGGGACACACACACAACGATTTCTCTTTGTGAGCAGCCGAGCGGAAGCTCATGTCCAACCCGCATCACCGGTGGCAGTGTGTTGAGCTGGAAAGGCTCTGGAGGAGCGGAGGGGGATCTCTGCAGAGGTTTCTTCTTGGGATTTTCATCCACATTGATGCGCCAGGCTGGAAAAGTACCTGAGGAACCAGCGCAGCCTCTCCGAGTCAGTAACCCATCAGCTCCAAGGGATTTGTCTGATATTTCTGACCTGCTGCAGTCTATCATGTCAAAAGAACCACTCTTGGAGAAGAGCCTCTGATCACAACACAAGGGACCTTGACAGCCGATCAGGGTAAACAAAGCCAGGCTGTGCTGAACGAAGCCGTGACAGTCCCTCAAGTCAGCATTACCCACACCCGAGAGATGCTCCATGCTGCAGACCCACAGGTCAGCTCCGGTCAATTCAATGCACCGACTGCAGTTTTGGGCTAAGGGGAAAGAAAGGGCCAAGTATTCCAGCAGGAGCACATCTCATGCTGCAGGAGAACAAGAAGGGCAGCCATCCCCTACAGCGACCCCAGGGCCACCATGGCCAAGGGCTACGGCCAAAGCAGAGTGCTATTGTCCCTTGGGCGTGCCATACCTACAGCATCCAACTGAAAGCAGGTGGGGGGAAAACCACCTGGGGTGTTCAGGATGACTTCCAGAGCTGAACTGCAAGCACAAGAGATGGATGAAGAGCGGCCATGATGAGCAAGGGTCCCCATAACCCCTCCCCAGTGCGGTAGTCCCAAGGGTAGCAGGGTCCACAGGCACAGAGCTCCAGCAGCCGTCAAGCCCAGCGGGAACCAACCGGCAAGTGATGCACACAGGAGGAGAGAGCAGATTGTCTATTTTTTTTTTCCTTTTAATTATTAGACTAGGAAATATAATTTATTGCATAAAAATTAATTTGTTACAATAGGAACGCTAAACTTTATTTACAGTTCTTTAGTTTACAGAATAAACAGAACGCATACGGAGAGGATGCCCTGAGGCCCATCCCCTGGATGTATAAATATGGAGACAGATGCTGCCAGCACCACACGGCCCATGGCCCTGAGGCCGGCACTGAATGGCCCCACAGGGACGAGAGACGGACGCAGACAGACAGGGTGGGAAGGACAGATGGACGGATGGACAGCCGCACGCTCCACGGAGCAGACAGCAAGAATGAGAGCGAGAGAGATTCAGATGTGGCCTGTCCCGCACCCGAAAAGAGCAGCTTGCCTCCCACAAAGGAGTTGCCAAAGCCCTATTTAATGCCAGCAGCCGCTTTGTTAGAGCAATTCTTCATTTCTTCCCCAGATTTGCTTCTTCCCCTCAGCTCAGGGATGGGGTGTCACTGACTGGATGCTTAAATGCCACCTGAAGGAGAGAGGAAACCCTTCCTTGGTGGCAAAGGGATTCACCCAGAAGCCTTCCCACCCCAAGCTTCCAACCTGAAAAAACCTATTTTTTTTTTAATAGACAATTTTCTAAGATACAACAATCACCGAGTAAATACTTCTACCTGCAGGTAATCTCTATGTTTAGCCTTCATTGAGACACCATACCTTTGTGATGAACCTCGTTTACCCTATGATTACTTTCCATTCATCACAAAACTTCTCCACTGTTATAAAAAGTCAACTACAAGAAAAAAGGGAGAAAATAAAGGACGTGCAATGGGATGGAAACCCAATGGCTGCTTACGTGCTGGAACGCTTAGCCTGGCTCCCAACCTGGAGACCCTTCTTTACCAGCAAGGTAGCGAGGTAGAACTCAGCACAGGACCAAAAGAAACCCAAAGAAAGCAAACTAAGGACTCCATTGGCATTGTTTTCCAACCCCAACAAGAAGCCAACGCTTCAAAATGCTGGGCAGCACGGGGCACGTCCATAATTCCAGCAGGCTTTGTGCAAACGCAGCGACCCTGATATGTGCAACGGCACAGTGACCCCCAGGCATTGTCCTCAGACCTCATGCAGAAGCAGGACAGCCCTATATGGATCTCCCCAAAGCAGCCTGCAGCCCCACACCTCCCTCCCTGCATCCTTGCCAAAATACTGACCCAAAACCAAGGAGCCCAGAGCTATGTGGTCTGCACGCTGACCTGCCTCCTCCAACCCCAGGCTTGGGGAATGAACGGCACTATCTGGGTTTCTGTTAAAAAAAACACTTTGGCCTGTGCCTAGCGCTGGGCTGAAGTCTTTGGTTTGTATTTCTCTATATGAAGGCGCAGTCATCCTAAAAGCTCCCCCAGAACTATGCTGGGGAAGAATTCATGAATGGATTTGGCATCCCCTGCTGACACCACAAGGGATGGAGACAGAGCCCAGTGATGGAGGAGAAGGAGCATGGGGACAGGGGCACCGTGCTGTGCTGCTCCTTACAGAAAGCCATGGAGAGAAGCAGGGCAGCAGCCCTCCTGTGTGCCTGCAGCCCCTACTCCATGGGACTGCCACCAGGAAGGGGAACACGCAGTGAAAACCTGGGGGAGGGTCTCAGCTCACCCTGAAGCACAGGGGAATAGAGGCACTTAACCCTACGGACTTCCTGGGGTCCCAGGACATGTAAACAAGGTTTGCTCGGCTCAACTGCACGCTTTCCCTACAAAAGAGCGTTCATTTAAATCTCTCTCTGCCACTCTGACCACAACAGTGCTCTTCTTCTCTCTCTCACACACACACAAAAAAAAAGATTTATAAATCTTTCTTTTTTTTTCTGTATTTTTTTTTAAAAAGGACTCATCCAAAGATCTGGATAATAAATTATTTGCGTTTCCTAAGAAACTGTGTCAGTTTTTTTTTTTTCTTTTTCCTATTTTCTTCCTTTCCTACTTGCCTTATGAAGCTGTCTGAAGCCTTTGACAGAAATAAGCCGCTTGCCTAGTTTGTACTCGTCTCTTCAATGCAGAAATGCTATCAAAGGAGGAGGAGAACCAGATGGGAAGGAACCCAGAGGAGAAGGAAAGCCCCCACTGCCTCAGCTCGAGAAGCCCCGGTTCCTCCAGCATCACCAATGCCACCCAAGAGGAGGAGGAACACCACGTAACACTTGAATTGCTTGTAAACGCTGAGGATCGGTCTGTAAGGCTGACAGTGACATAGGGAGGGAGAAGCGGGGCCCTTGGCCCTTCCTCATTCAGCCCCCGTGCAGGGACAGGTGCTGGGGAAGGTCCCCCTTCACCATTCCCCTGGAGCAAGGGAGCACCATCAGCAGTCGCCCTCCGTGGCCATGACCACCAGCATCTCGCTCTTGCCCATCTCTTCTAAGGCACTGGCCAAGGTGTTGAGATCACCATCGTCTTGGTGCTCGGCTTCCCATAAGTCCAGGATCACCCCAGTGGGGCTGGCTTTGGTGGCAAAGTAGTTCAGATACCTGCACAGAAGAAGCAGAAAGAAGCTGCAGGTTGACGCATTATCCCTTGGGGATGGAAGGGTGGATGCTGCCAGAGCAGCCAACCTCTTTGCAATATGAACCATGATGGGAATGCCATTATGCAAATATCAAAGCCCTTGAGCCACTGTCTGTGTTTTTATACAGAGCCAGCATTCATGCAAAAGCAGTGCAAGCTTTGTTTCACTGAAATCATTGACCATGCCCTCTCCCTTCCTTTGGTCCTCGGAGCTGAGCCCAAGTGGGAACATCACAAGCATGGACCCAGATGAACAAGGGCCAGGCCAAAATTGAGGAGAGATCCAGACCATAGCACGTGTATATGGATGGAAATAACTATGAGCAGATATCTCTATATCTCTAGGTGGACTTCTGTGGATGCATATAAATTGCCTAGATGCAATCTAGCAAGGACAGAGCACAGAGCAAAGCTCAGGGAGACCCACCGGTCCATGGAAAGTTTCTGGGCGAGAAGTCTCCAGTCGTTCCCCCTGGAGTTGGGAGCATCCAGGCTGTTGCAGATCTTCTGCCGGATGGAGAGGGGGATTTTGAAGGCGTAGGGTCCCAGCTGGGTGGTGGGGGCACTGCTGTTGTGCAAGTGGAGAGTGTCGAAGGAGTTGGCATGCTGTGAGGTGAAAGTGAGATTTTTGAGCAGAGGGTTAGGAAGAGCCCCAGTCTCTGCCTGCACGTCCCCTGGCTGTCCCCCTCCAGCTCACCTCTCCCAACGTGACGTGGAGTTGGAAGATCTGCCCTTCCCCTTCCACCTGCCGGACGCAGATCTTGCAGGTGAGCTCGGTGGAGGCCTGGCTGTACCTCTCCAGTGTGAAAGTGCAGTGCAGGGCTCGCTGGCTGCCGCTCCAGATGTGGTAGAAAGGGATTTCCTGCAGAGCAACAAAGCATGGGCTCAGCCAAGGGGAAATCACATCTCCTGCAGCCACCCCATGGGGATGAGGTGGGAAAGAGAGACCCCTCCCAAACAGCATCCCACCAGGAAATTAAAACAGATCCCCTTCCTCTTCCATCCCTTCCGGAGCGAATCCTAGAAGTAATACAAGGGCAGCCGGTGGCCACCACCCTGGGGATCCCAGGTGGCTCCTCACCTGGTACTTGGCCAGCAGCTTGCTCCTCCACAATGAGTGGGGGATGTCGTGGATGGAGAGACGCAGGTTGTGGTAGCTGTCCTTGAAGGGAAGGGGCTTGGGCTCCTCCAGCAGGTACCCGCCCAGCGTCCGCTCCAACTCCAGCACCTCCTGTGCATAGCAGGACAGGTGGCATCAGCCTCAGGAGCCCAGCTCACCCCACTCGCAGCCCAACCTTCAGCTTAGATTTGTGAACTTGCACAAAATCCAAGAAGCACAGTGCTGCCTGCACCTCCACCTAGAGGCACTAGAGCAATCCTGACGTGGCAGAACAAGGCACAGGGAATTAAACAACCACCGCGCCAGTGGTGGCCCATGCAGCCCCACTGGCCTGGGGACCCCAGTACAGAAGGGATGTGGAGCTGTTGGAGCAGGTCCAGAGAAGGGCTACAAAGATGGTCAAAGGCTGGAGCACCTCTCCTACGAAGAAAAGTTGAGGGAGCTGGGCTTGTGCAGTCTGGAGAAAAGAAGGCTCCGGGGAGACCTCACTGAAGCCCTTCCAGTACTTGAAAGGAGCTTATAAGCAAGGGAAGCAACTGTTTATACGTTCTAATAGAGCTGTGGGTGCCCCATCCCTGGAGGTGCCCAAGACCATGGATGGGGCCCTGGGCAGCCTGAGCTGCTGTGGGGCAGCCAACCCATGGCAGGGGTTGGAACTCAATGATCTCTAAGGTCCTTTTCAACCCAAGCCTTTCTATGATTCTATGACGAGGTCCCTGCAGTACCTTCAGCGCATCTGGTGTGTCCTCCAGGCAGTAGACCTTGAGGCTGTACTCCAGGGAGGTGCAGATGGCGGGGGCAAAGATGGCCAACTGGAGCCTCTTGATGGCCGACCTGGAGTAGGACTCGCCCACAAAAACGTAGGTGCCCAGCTGGTCTAGCAGGACGTGGCAGCACTTGGCTTCCAGCTGGCAGTAGCAGGGGGTATTGAGGGTTTCCTCATCCAGGGTCACCACTTCCTACAGGGGGAGATGGAAACAAAAGCTTAGGGTCAGCCCTTTGCTTGGCAGATGTTGTGTCCCACAGCACTTGGGGTGCTGGCTGGCTGCAGGGCTGGGCTCACACCTTACCTCCCAGTTCCCCTGGTGGGACTGTGTTTTCAGCTGGAAGATCCAGTCCGAGGAGCCAACATCCGCACAGTGGGGAATGGTGAGGACGACAGGGCGGCACAGCAGCAGGCCGGTGGGTCCGCAGGTCACCGCCGGGCTCAGCACCGTCTGCGTGCCCTCAGAGGGCAAGCTGGGGACAGGGGACACTGGTTGGACAGAGAGACCCACGGCAGGTGAGGAGGGCAGAGGGAGGGCAGTGTGACTTACAGGCCACTCTCTGCCTTGTTGATGACCAGGTACATCTCATAGAACTTTCCCTGTGGGATGGCTCCATGCGGCACCAGCAGGCTCACCCCTAGTGCAGCACACACAGCATTAGGCCCCAAAAGAGGGAACAATCCCTTGGTTATCTTACACCCAAAGCACACTTTTCCCCAGTATGGGGCTTACCGGTGCCGGGGATGGTTAGCCTTCCCCCCAGGTAGCTGAAAGTCCCACTGGCACTGGTGCCAGGCTCCCGAGGCAGGCTGAGGAGGTGCTGGGAGCCCTGCTGGGCTTTGCTCCGCATGTTCACAAATTGGCTGCTGCTGTCCCCTGGGAAGGTGCCAGCAGCAGGTATTCCCCCCAGTAAATCTGCCCCATCATGCAGCCCCGGTGAAGAGGAGGTGGTGGAGGAGTTGTAGACCTTGATTTTGAGGTTGGGAAGCGGGTCGAGCAAGGGGGAGTTGGTCATGGGGATCTTGTCAGAGGAGTCCTGCAGGGCGTACATGGGGCCCCGGTACACTCCCGCGTTGGCTGTTAGGTCCGGCTGCATGGAGGGGTGCAGTAACTGGGGGTTGTCTGTGGGAAAAAACAGTGGGAATGGAAAACTGCTCCTTAACTAGGGGATGCTCGTGAAAATCCCTCCTCGCTCAGCACATGGTGAGCAAGCACAGCGCACGGCTACAGCTGCACGCACCAACACAGAACCCTTTGCTTTCAACATCAGCAAGTTCCCCTAAAACCAGCCTGGAAGTTCACCAGGACCATGCTCTTTACATGTTTCTATGACCTGCAGCCAGATTCAGCCTCGGCTTCAGCTTGGGGATTAAACTTTTTAACTCAGAAAGTGGTGAGGAGCTGGCACTGGTGCCCAGAGAAGCAGTGGTCGCCCCATCCCTGGAGGTGCCCAAGGCCATGGATGGGGTCCTGATCTGGTGGGGGGCAACCAGCCCATAGCAGGGGTTGGGGCTGGATGGGCTTCGAGGTCCCTTCCAACCCAAACCATTCTATGATGTTCTGATATGATGTCTCACCGTGCCGGGCAGTCTTGAAGTTGACTGGGTGGAAGCCTCCGGTCAGGGCAGCTGATGAGTCTGTGATGTCGGTGTCAAAGTCCCGGCACCTCCTCCGGTACACCACCACCCCCACAGCCATGAGGATGACAATGAAGACAAAAATGGCCACCACAAGTCCGGCATACAGGGCTACATCACCCGTGGCCTCCAGCACTGGGAGGGAGGAGAGAAATCAGGGTTGAAAAATTAGGTTTATTCAGCTTCGTCTCAAAGTCATCAACCCTACTATCCTAACAGATAGCCCTGAGGAGTGAACATAATACCTACGTGCACATCATATATATGTACCCAAGCTATACATTCACTTGGAAAGAGCAAGTGTCATGACATCTATACAGACAGCCCTCGGCATCCCCACCACCTCTTACCCTACCACAGGGCTCTTGATCTTAAAATACTTGGTATATCTTGGATGGGGGACAGAGGAAGAAATCTGCCCAGAAAGGAGAGGGATGAACAGGTAAGCTGTGGGCCAGAAGGAAAGGTTTACCCCCTCATCCACCAATGTCAAGCTTGGGATGAGTTGATATTAAAAAAATAACGCTGGGGCTCCCAGCTCGAGGAAGGGTGTCCTTGGTTAGGGTGACAATGCTTGGCATCTTTGGTGGAGCAACACCAGGTGCATCATGCTCTACCCAAGAACTGCATGCAGCCAGCAGCAAAAGGAGGACAGGAGCAGAGCAAGAAAGCAAAGTCATCGTTGTAGCTTCTCAAGCACAGCGCATGATTTAATGCGCATAGGAGTTTTGAGGCAGGTTTTAGTTGTTCCCTCTTCCTACCCTGTCCTTCCCCAGCAGACAACACAGAGCCCTGCCACGGGTGAAACTAAAGCGATGCAGTGCAAAAGAAATCAAATGGCCATGAAATGAGCACTTACGGTGGCTTTTGGGTTCGCTTAGAACTCTTTTATCTGTTAGGAAAAACAAAGTTAGAAAACAGAAGGTGAAGATGGCATGATGGGGGTGGAATGACAAAAGGCAGGCACAGCCAGGCAGGGTGCAGGGACATGGGAGAGCTCTGCAGGTGGCTCTGCTGCCACCATGCCTTCATCATCCCCACTGCCAAATTTCCACTGTCCTGGAACACATGTCCCAAACCCCTGCTCTAATGCTGGAGCAGGAGGCTTTCGGGGCTGAGAAAGGGGAAATTGTGTCACACAGCAGTAGGTGGCAGCATTAGCCTTCAGTGAGCCTGCTTGCGGTGCAGCACACATCACTAGCGCCGCTTTTTCCCTATAAACCTGGACACTAGTTGCTGCTGCTCCAGAGCTCTTGCTGAGCACTGACATTTTCACAGTGGGGCTAAGGAAACCAAGTGGATCACCCCCATTGCCAACAACCAGCATCATTTCAGCACCTTGTGGGACAGCTAGATCCCACGGCAGCCACCAGAAATTCCCCAAGCCTTAGCACCAGCTGACAGCTAGCTCTAAGTTAACGTTTCTTTCAGTGCAGCACACTCACTGTGCAGACAGAGCCCGTCGGTGCAGTTCTTGGAGTCGAGCAGCCCGCCGCTGCAATCCTTGCCGCCGTTGCGCGGAGCCGGCGCAGAGCACTCACGGCTGCGCCAGTGGGTGCACTCAGTGCTGCATGCTGACCACTTGCTCCACTCCGTCCATGCGCCGTCCACTGCAGGCCACCAAACACAGACACGCTGCTGGAGACATGACTCCCAGCAGCAGGAAGGTGCCAGCACCCAGCTAAAGGTGACCTCCATCACGCGAACCCCAACCCTGATGGCATCTCCATGAGGAGCACAGCTGGAGCATGCAGCTGGGGTAGGACAGCAGGTTTGTGACCCCCTTACCTGGGCAGAGAGTGGTGCAGGTTATTTTCTGGAAGGGCTGCCCATCACAGAAGGAGCCGCCATTGAGTGGGGCGGGGTTGGTGCAAGTCCGGGTGCGCTTCTGCCAGCCCCGGCCACAGCGATTGTTGCAAGGAGACCACTCGGACCAGGTGGACCAGCCACCATTCACTGCAGTAAGAGACAGCCATGGGAATATGTGATGCACAAAGCCAGAGCAATGCAGTAACATGAGCCCATTTTGGCAGCGAAGGCTCAGATGGTCCCATCTCCAATTGGGAATGCTTGCAGATACCTACACCTAAGAACATCCTAATAACATCTCCTAATGATCTCGTAGACATGCTAGTTCTGCAGGCCTTGGCCACTGCCTAACATAATGCAATGCCCAGTGCAGTTCCCTCCTACCACCTCCAGGAAGTGCCCACAGTCCCCTCTGCTTGCAGACATGGCCCCTTCCCAAAAGCAAGAACGGTACCATAGACAATGACAGCAGCTGTGGTGCTCCGGCGCTTGGCTACGATGTTCTTGGCCATGCAGGTGTAATTAGCAGTGTCCAAGAGCCGGGCCTGCTTGATGATGAGGTTGTGATCGATGGTGATGAGGAAGTTGGTGTCCTGGGTGGGATCAATTACATCCTCGTTCCTTAGCCACTCCACCTGGCGAGGGAAAGGGTAGGAAGGGGTAAGGATGTGGGGCAAGATGGTGGTCTCGCCAAAGGGGAACTCAGCCAGGTAGAACATATCACAGGTTTTGGTGGAAAAGCCCGTTCCACGTGCTCCCCGGCAGGATGGTCTCTAAAGAACACAAAGTTAAGCCAAGATATAACCACCTGAATGCTTGCTGGAATCTCTCCATGCCAGTGGGGCACAAGAGCCAAGCAAGAGATCTGGACACCTCAGCACTGCCTTGACCCCAGGCAGGTTGCTTCATCCCTGGGTGGCAAAGTGGGGTGCAGCACCAAATTGCAGGGCTGCCCATTAGTTTCCGGGCTGTGCTTAATGAGGTCGTTTGGGATGGGTGTGAGCTGATACCATCGTTGGGTGTGGGCACCAGCAAGGACAAACATCGCCAAGGTTGGGATATTGCGGCTGTCACCAATGCTCCCAGGGTCTAAAGGCTTGGTGGGCACTATGTACTCCATCTCATAAGCATTTTTAGGGCTGCACCCTTTTAGGGCTGGCTGGGTGCTGGGAGCCCTGTACCCACTCACCTCTGCCTGTGGCACCCCCTCGGGCGGCCGGCACTGCAGCAACACCTCCTGCTCCAGTGGCACTTCCTTGCCCAGTGGCTCCTGGTCGAAGTTCTTCCGCAGGTCTGGAGGGGGAAAGACAGTGGTTAGCAGCGTGCTGCAGAAACCGGGCACTCCATAAAACCTTGGAGAGGGAGAGCATAACCTCAGGACACACACACAGAGAAATGCAGAACAAGATACGATGGGTAGACGGTTGGATGAGATGCTCTTAGTAGTCTTTCCCAACTTTAATGATTCCATGATTCTGTGTGTCCTGGGAGAATGGGGGCCATGGTGATTTCCCACATTTCAGGCTACGGGGACATGGCAGGATGCAGCTCCACAGAAGGAGCAGGAGCACCCATGCATCATTAGGTGGTGCTGCAACCCTCTGCTCCAGCACCCAGCCCTCAAAAGCTGGGGCACTGCGAAGTCAGGAGCTGCCCACCCCGTGCCTTTGCAGGGAACACATGGTGTGGCAAAGCACGGCACAGTGAATCCATGCCTTACCCACACGGGCTGTCAGCACATCGTAAATACAGGCCATGCTGTGCATGAGGCCCATGATGCAATCCTTGCTGCAAGGGCACTCATATTTCCAGTTGTATGTGGCATGGGGATGCTGGGCAGTGCCACGCAGGCTTTGATCCAAACAACCAGGTGTGGAGAAACTGGGAGGGAATGAAGTCCTAACAGCTTGTTAACAGGAACTGCATGGATAGCATTAGTGAACAATGCTGATTTATGGGATGGCACTAACTGCCAAGCCCAGACATCTCAGGTCACAGGATGCTGGGGATGGGAGAGTAGATGTCTTAAAGTGGTCTACTTCATTTCATCGTTCAAGGCCAGGTCGGATGGGGCCCTGGGCAGCCTCTTCTGGTGGGTGGCACCCAGCCCACGGCAGGGGGATTGGAGCCGGATGGGCTTTAAGGTTCCTTCCAACACAAATTCTATGATTCTATGATCAGTTCCCTGCAAGGAGCACCAAACTTCTGGCTGAGAGCTTGTCCTTCCTGGGAACAAAAGGGCCTCCTTGGCAGCCAGCCCTTCAGCGGGCAACACTTTCTTTGCTGAGTCCAAATCCTTCGGGGATGTCAGCAATGCAGCTGATTCACCTCCATTTTGGAGCCCTCTAATAGCAAAATCTGTTTACCACTTGGGAAGCCTGGCCATTCTCCTATAGCTTTGCCATCTCATTTGCTAAGAGAGCAAATTCAGCTGGGTAACAGCCTGATTAACTCATCCTTAATCAGGCTGACACCCACAAACAGCAGCTTAGAGAAGTGACATATGACAGCAGGGACTCCAGGGACACGGAGCCGCTGATTCAGGAAAAAGCACAAGGTGCTAACCATCGGGTTATTAAGGATAATAAAGCACTGGGAAGAGCTGAGCAGGCTGCTGGGCGCTGAGGCATTAACCCAGCTGGTGCCACGGTGGGTAAGGACAGTGCCCACACATGGAGCTGTGCCATGAGCTGAGAGCAGCATCTTGCAGCCAGGCTTGTGTTGGCCACCTCTAATCCATCCAAACGTGCAACATGGGACATAGGGTTGCAACCCCAGGGCTTTGCAAATTGTAAATCAATGGTTTGTACCATTGGGGAACTCCTTATATTGCCAAAAAGAGGAAAAGTAGGTGTAGAGACACTTATTTAAACTAAAAAAGCCACCTGTGATCTCAAAAAGGAACAATGCACCAGGTGCACTGAGCACTTACATGCAATGCGGACATACGCCCTGCGGCTCTTCGTGGTGCCCGCGGAGCTCCAGGCCACGCACTGGCACCAGTAATCCTCCAAGCCAAAAAGCTCCTCCACCTGCTGCCGGGACACCTCAATCTGTACCTCCCGCACCAGCAACCCTGTAGGGACAGACAGATGGCATCAGCCAGGAGGAGGGGAGGTGGCTGCAGGGTTTGGGGCTGGAGGAGGGGGCTGTAGGGATCCCACAGGCTGTGGTGGCTTCCATAATGCGATGTCCTCCAAGGTTGCAAAATGGATGCGATGATGACACAGTTGACACCAAACAGCCAGGATACGGTCTGCAGGGATCTGGAAAACCCACATCTGAGGATGCTGAGGTTTCAACAAGAGTTTGATGCTTATCAGCCACTGGTGATGGGGCCACTGCCAATGGGAAAGAGGAATGGGACAAGAGGAGAAGTACACACTACAACACCCCATGCTCAATTTCTTTCAAACCTTCTCTCCCTTCCTGGCTGCTCTGCTGCTCGCCCACCACATCTATGTCCCTGGATAAAACTCAGAGCTGCTATTTATAAAAGGGCCCCGAGTTCACCACCACACAGAGCTGCATGCTCCCCAGCTGTAATTCTGTGAGCTCGCTTCCAGCACTGTGAGGAGCAATTACTGTCTCCCTGCCGCCTTCCTGTGGCATAGCTGACAAACAAGGAAATATTGCTTGTTTTGCCAGCAAGGGAAAAAAAGCAACAAAAGGCATTTGGGCCAAGTGCTTCTGAAAAACCGGGGCTCTCAGAAGCCGACCTCCAAAGGGATGCTCTGAAACCTCACATCTCGTCTGCAAGCCCCAGCCAGGTGGGATGGGACATGCAGTGAGGAGCTCTGCTGCCTCTGTAAGCACTGAGAGTGAAGATGCTCTCCCTCCAAAAGTGTAGGATAAGCTTACAAACCACATAGTGTCTATTTAACCTGCTTACACGCAGCAAGACATGGCCGCTTTTATGGACGGTCCCTATTCATCCGGCTGAATTATCCTCTCCGACTTGGCCTATTTTTGCTTTCTTCCACATGAGGTGCTTTGGATCCGATGCAGTCAGAGCTCTACAGAGCTAGACACGTCATCTTAAAAGTTCATTTTCTTTAGAAGTCTCTTTTCTAGGTTTTTAACCGAGGGCACCTGAGAGTTGCGGGCACCTGGCAGCACTCACCCATTGCATCGTGGCTACCTCCCTCTGTGCCCTTTGCAGCAGCATCCCTCAACAACAGCAGGCACTGCACATGCAGATCTTCAACAGAACAACCTGTTTTGGTTCCAGCTCCAAGGCAGATATGCCCAAGCCTGAATGTTTTTTACATGCACGACATCACCTCCACACTGTAGTTATTGCCAGGTTTGCACCAAGAGCAGCAGTATAATCTTTGAAGCCTGCATGAAGGACGCACGTGGTTTCCTCCCCAAAACTGCTCACATGCTGGCCCAGAGCTACACTATGGAGAAAAGCCAAAGGCAAATGAGCCCCCAGAAAAACTTCCCTGTAAGAAATGGGCAAGCTCACACTGCACGAAAGCCTTCTGCCATCTCAAGGCTGGATTCTCCAGCTCTGCTCATCCATGCTCTTCCCCTCAGCACCTGCACCTTTTGCCTTTACCCGGTTGGACACTATAAATAAACAGCCCCTCGGTCACTGGTGGGTACCAATTTGCCCTAGGGCAGCTTGTCCTCACACCCTCAGCCTCACCATCCTCATGGTCCTGTGGGGCTTGTAGTGCCCTTAGAGGCACCTCCCCACGGTGGGAGGTTGGATGGGGAGAAGGCAGCAAGCCCCAGGCTCCTGCCAGCCCATGCTCACTCAATATTCCCGCTGGTAGCTCTGCTCCTAATTAAATAAACCAGCCTTCCTGCGTGCTTTCGATCATTCTTCCTAGGGTGGAGCAGTGCAGCATGGCTTTATCGAGCTGGAACTGGAAGCCCGGAGAGGCTCAAGAAACTCAACGTGGTGAGAGCAAGCCCCACACTGGGATGGGATTTGCCTCCATGACCAGGGATGAATCTGGCTGAGATATGGTAAATAGACAGGGAAGATGGGGAAGATGCTGAGGGACTCACTGAAACACCTAGAACACCCCCTTCTTTCCTCCCTGTTTCAGAACTGCCCACCGAGGCACAAGAGAGCTCAGCTCTCTTCGCACCCTACCAGTTCTCATTACCCATTAAATATCTAAACATTACATATCTAATACTTCTGTGAGTCTGACTAAGCTGCTGGCCTTTACCATACCCAGTGGCAATGAGGATTGCCTACGTGTTGATGAGGCATTTTGTAGGAAAGCATTTCCTTTCCAGCAGCATTAAACGCACTGATGCTGCAACCTGCCAAAGGGTAATTGTGCACGTGACCCAGCTTTATCTGGAATGGCCTCACAACCCCACTTCACTAAAAGCAACCCCTCCAAGCTCTTCGATTCCTTCCCCTCTCCTGCCTGTAGTTGTGTTTGCTGCCAGCTTGTGAAACCCTTCTCCTTTGGTTTTATCTTCCAGGGGATGGGGTTAATAAATTGCCCCAGATAAGGAAGCCTCACGGATTTATCAAATGGTGCAATAGCAAGCTGGGGGATTATTCCCATCTCTGAATATGCTGCTGGGCTTCCACCACACTTTCTACCATGGAAATTTGGTGGGGGCTTGTTTTCCACCAACTTTTTTCCATGGGCCATCTCCCATCTTGGTTGATGGGACCCCGCCGACCGCACCCAGCCACACCAAACATGAGCCCTCCATCCCAAGGCCTGGCTATTTATCACCTCTCCAACAAGCTGACCAGCTCCTCAGAGCTCCTCCTGTAGTAGCTTGGAGGACCTGTTCCAAGACTCAGTTGGTCAATAAATCGCTTCTCTATGGGGTACAGCTAAAGTACATGCTGGGGCCCATCTCATTCATGGGCAATGAGCTTGGAGGGACAGCTCCTCTTTCACTTGTGGTATGGAATGGGAGAAAAGTTGTGCACGGAGCAAGGAGGCAGAAAGCACATCAAAGTGGCTTCAGGAGGCTGCAGCCACCTGAGAATGACAAAATTAATCAGGAAGAGACCAGTTGGAGGAGAATAACCCACAGTATGGTCACACAATGGGAGAAAGAAACCTGGAAAGGAGCAAAGACGGGGAAGGTCTCCATGTTGGTGCGTTACAGTACGACATAAGTGTAGTGGAGAAATGCTTGGAAAAAACAAAGGGGCTGGGCAAAGGATGTGCTCACCTGTGACCTCATCGAGGCTCTCAGTGGTGACGTGGTCATTCTGGTTTACCCACTCCCCGTTGCACTTGAAGTAGATCTGGGTGGCGGGGTTGGCCCTACAGACCAGCTCCACGGGCTTGTTCTTGACAATGTAGGCATCCTGTGGCTCCCGCAAGAAGTGGGGCAGTGTCTCTGCCGGCGCCGACGGGAAGGAGTCGGGCAGCACCTCGCTGTACTCCAGCCCTGCAATGACAGCGAGTGGCCATCAGTTCCCACCTACCCAGACCCCTGCTAGTCCATGTCCCATGGCTTTGATCCTCAATGCCACACACCGCCACGTGCCAACAATCAGCACCAGCCCAGAGCAACGTTACCAGAGAGGAGGAGGAGCAGAGGACCTGGGAAGCCGGGTGAGGTGTGACAGGGGGAAGAGGAGGAAAACCCAATGCGCCAAGGAAATGGGATGGCCAAGCTGCCTCCCAAACAAAAATCAGTGAGTGAAAAAAAAAACAAAAACCAACAACCAACACACGAGGTCAGCCGTTTAAAATCCATTTAGGAAAATTGACTTTCCATTTCCATTTAACACAGCACTACGGGAGAGCAGTAGGACATTTGTCATAATCCATTAACTGCTCTTTTGGAAACAATGAATTAAACTCTGGGCTAATTCCTCTCTCTCTGGCTCTCCCCCACCTCTCTGGCCATTTCATCCCCGAGTCTGTTTATGGGCTGTGATTTTCTCAGTGCCCCATCTTGCATGGCACACAGGGCAACGTGTGCACAGCACCAGAGCAGCAAACATCTCCTCTCTTTTTTTTTTTTAAAGCTCCATTTTGCATCCACCGAGCTGTTCTTGCATTTTTTTTAACTGCCTCGATGCCATAAACCTAAATTTCCTGGCAAAGGGTACTGGCAGAAGATAATCCAGCGAGCTGGCAAGAGAGGCAGCCAACAACACTTAACTCAAGGGCTGGTGTGAAACCTCTCTGCCATCCTGCAGCATGTGTGCCGGGCTGGGTGGCTGGGGTTGTACACAGAGCATCCTCCCCAGACCACCACAGTGATGCTCCTATCACCAAACCATGTCTCTCAGCACCATGTCCACACATCTCTTGGATACCCCCTGGGATGAGGACCCCACCACCACCTGGCACAGCCAATTCCAATGGTTCTCTGATGCTGGTGGGCTCTCTGTGGCCGGACTCATAATGTGATTGCTCCCCATTTTGCATGAGGAACAAACAAGGGAGGCTGATTTCTCCACTTGTCCTGATGCTTTCTCCCTCTCAGGAGCATGCCATTTATGCTCCAATGGCCCCAAAGACCTGCAAAGAGGTAGCTCGCATGGCAGGGATTTATAGTGCTGCAACCAGACAAGCCATAAAACTCCCAGCAGCGACAAACTAATAAATATTTTAGAGTGCTCTCCACTGGCTGTAATCCCTCTGGCAGATGTCTGCAGTGGTTCCCACCTGGGGATGCGGACGCAGGCACTTGTTGCTGCTAGTCTTAGTGGGTGAAAGCAGAACAAGGGCGTCGTGTGGTATTTCCCAAAGGGATATTGGCTTGAAAGGATTCCAGAAACTGGTACCCACTGGCAGATTTGAGCACCTGCACTACTCTGGTCACACTGAGTAGCCAAGAGGGTTTTGGGGCAGGAGAGGGAAGGGCCCAAACCCTGATGCCAAGTGCAGTAGGAGCAGCGAGATGGAAAGGGAGGAGGGAAATGGGCACCAACTCCTCTCCAGCCTCCTCTCCCCAAATCCCCTCATGGCACGTTTTAATCCCACGGGTTTGATCCGGATTATCCGCAGCATCTGCTCCCCAGGGAGTCCCCTGCAGATGTTTGCAGCCAGCGCTGTCAGCTGGAGAGAAGATCGATGGCTGGGGCAGCAGCAGCATCCCACTCAGTGAGCCGCAGCACTCCACATCAGCCCCCTCCCCATTATCCCAGGTGCACAGCGCAGGGCATGGAGAGATTGGAAAGCACTTGCCCAGCTCAGACACACCTCCACAGGACAGTGCTAAAATCCTCCCTCCTGCAACTGTTACCCTTGCAAATATTTGTGAGATTACAGGAGTATTAGCGGCGGCAAAGCCCGGTGCCCATCACCCTGGGCTGCCCACAGGAGGCAGGGACGCAGTGCAGGGATTAAGTGCCAGAGAATCAGGTGCCTGGTTGATAGGAACATCGCCAGGCCCCCAGGCATCACCCTCCCACTGCACTTAAGCAGCTGCTCCATCCCCCAGGATGCCCCAAGGACAAAACATGGACCACAGCTGCAGGTGCCCCAGCCCAAGCTGAGCACCAAATCCCCATTGGGGCTGATGCAAACCAGCATGAGTGCAGGCAAGAGAGCCAGGGGACACAGCAAGCTGCCACCATGTCCCACAAGGGACGTGCTGACTTCCTGAGCTTGCAAACTGCTGATGCAAAGCTCCAAGCTTGTTAACTCATCAGTGCAGCACGTTAACCTCTTCCTTGTTGGGATAGAATCACAGAATCACAAGGTTGGAAAAACCCTCTCAGCTCACCCAGACCAATCCCACCTGCCCACTGAGCCAGTGCCACATCTCCCCGGCTCTGGAACACCTCCAGATGACTCCGTCACCTCCATGCTCCCAGCTCTTGCACTGTGGCCACAGCCCCAGGGCAGGGGACAGGGTGGCAGGGACATCTCGGCGGCTCCCCAGACCATCCGGCTCCCCACAGCAGGCAAATGTTGTAATTAGAGAGCGCGCGGTAATGAGGGGGTGCTCCCAGCCAGCCCTAATTATACCCTTGGAGAAAATAAGCAGATTCCTCTCCCAGCAAAATTAAAAGCCTGCAGATGGACGCCCGCGCCATGCACCTTTATTACACAGGGGCTGGGAGGGGAAGGGAAAACAGAGAAAGCAAAGTCTGTGCTGAGAAATGGGTGGGACGGAGGAGCTGGGGTGTTTTGCATGCAAAAAAACCCACACTTCTTCAACCCTAAACCATTCTTTCTCGTTGCAAAATCCCTCAGCCACATTTTGGTGCAGGGCGTCATCCCATGCTGCTGCAGCCCCATACCCCACAGCCCCTACTGAGGGTCTGCAAGCACTGAGATGGCAAAGGTGCTGCCCCAAGCCCTGAGCTGGGAGCAGCAGCACCACGGTGTCCACAATACGCTGAGCCCAAGCATTTACAGAACCGCCACACTTCTGTTTATCTTTCTCGTGATCGTGATAATCACAGGAGGAGCATGCCAAGGAGGTCCCCCATGGCCCAGACTGGCTCATTTCTCACCATACAGCCATGTGCCTCACTCTGCCCCACTCTACCCAAGCAAAGGAGAACAGGAGGAGGAATTATGGAGCAAATCCCCGTTATATGCTATTGTGCTCAATGCCTTTGTACTGCCTTATGTGTTTCCTTCAGGGAAGCGGTGATGTTTGAAAACTATCGCAAGATTCCATCTAGCTCTGGTTCTCATTACGGGCCCAGGCACCACTCTTTGTGCTATTTTAATTCCATTGTTGCGTTCCCCTTGTATCGCTTGTTCTGTTTACCGAGCCGCGGCACTATTTTTAATGGATATAATAATTACGCGGACTTCATTTATTTGCTTTGGCTCCTAAAAGGAAGAATGCCAGCAGCAGACAATGCAGCAACGCGCCGTGTGTTCACACGGATGGCATGCACCGCACTCCCGGTGGGAAAAGAACAATAACTTCTGCAAGAAAAGAGAGAGGGGGAAAGAAAACAGGGAGCAAACAGGGACTTACTGCCACTGTTGGCCCAAAAGAATCATAAACTGTCGTTCAAGTTGCACTAAATCAGCACAGGATGAAATCATAGAATCATAGAATGGCCTGGGTTGAAAAGGACCACAATGATCATCTAGTTTCAACCCCCCTGCTATGTGCAGGATCGCCAACCACTACACCAGGCTGCCCAGAGCCACATTCAGCCTGGCCTTGAATGCATCCAGAGATGGGGTATCCACAACCTCCTTGGGCAACCTGTTCCAGTGCGTCACCACCCTCTGTGTGAAAAACTTCCTCCTAAAATCTAACCTAAACCTCCCCTGTCTTAGTTTAAAACCATTCCCCCTTGTCCTGTCACTATCCAAATCCCTCCTTGGAACTCCACACGTGGGTCTCCTTTTTGAGAGAGCGGTTTCCCAGTGCCAACAGCAACACCTGGGATGGGGTGTTCCTCCTGGGGGAGACCAATGTCCACCCCATACCTCGACATACAGATGGGAAGGGGGGATGGCACGAGCCCTCCCCAGAACCCTGGGAAGCCAAAGAAGCATCCTGGAAGTCTGCTCCCTCCGTGCCAGGCTGCTGATGGGAAAAACATAACACCTGATGCTAAAAAGAAAGGGGAAAAAAGGCTGGTTGAGTGCCCCAAATTAACTAGAAATTCACCCGGAGGAGCAGCATCGCAGTGGCGGCTGGCGAAGAGCACTTTATTAAATGGTCTTTAAAGTTGCCCTTAATCTTTCAGATTTGTTGCTATGATCAAGAAAAGCATACGTGGAGGATGGGAATATTGCGCTGCTGTTCTTTCTCTGCCCTTTCCCTCCCTTCTCATTCGGCTGCGATAATACGGGACAAACAGAAGGGAAAAAGGGGGAGGGAGAGTCAGGGATAGAAAAAGATTGAAGAAAAAAAATGAAATAATCCCTGATGTTGGCAAGGAAAAAACTATTGACAGTTGGGACAAAACCACTGGGGTGTTCAGAGCCATGGGATCCAGAGCCAGCGCAGCCCTTTTCTTCCTTTCTCACCGCTGCCAATTTCCACCTTTTGACTGTTTTCTCATCCCTGACTCACTCGTGGAAGCTTTCCACACAAAGCTGGTCCTCGCCCTTCCACCTTTTCTTCTCCCCGTTCCCACAGTGCCGCGTTCCCCTTTCCTCCCTTTGTCCTGACCCCCGCTGCGACCCAACCTGCTCCCAGCTCCTACAGCCCCCGACAGAGGTTACCCCAAAGGCCTGAGAGAGATGCTCTGTGCATGGAAAAAGGAGGAAAACCAAACTTGAAGCACTGTACCCCCTGACCTCACCCCCTTCTGCTCTCATTTCCCATGCAGGAGCATTTCCATCACAGTGGTGATGTGTTCATGGCTGGACTAGATGACCTTAGTGGTCTTTTCCAGCCTTAATGATTCTATGATTTGTGCTAATTGCTCTAAGTGTGGCACTGCTGCAGGTGACTGCAGGCACCTTGGTGGCACCTGGCTCCAACTTGCTGTCAGCACCAATAAATCATCGCCCTGGGCACTGGGCACGGGGTGCCAGCAGCGGTGGGATCCCAGCAATGTGCTCACACATGGCCCTGCTTGGTGCTAATTGGGAGCATGGAGCCAGAGTTGGGATGGAAGGATGGAGGGGATGAAAGGATGGAGGGGGTGGAAGGATGGAGGGGGTGGAGGGCAGGTGCTGCTGCTGTAATGCACTGCAGAGGGACGTTGCAGACTCAAAGTACAGGGAGATGCCCACGACCCCCCACTCCAAGCAGCTTTAATGCAGCCTTGGGGATAAGCTCCGGCCACCCAGCGTCCCCAGGCTGCCTCGGCTGAGGGGCTTAGCCTCAGAAACCCTCACCCTCAGAAACCCCCATGGGTATAACCTGGGCCTGGTTAACCCCCACCCATGCACCATGCAGTGCTGCCCAGTGCTACAGTGCAGGAATTGCACCCAGCTCTGCAGCCCCAGCAGCTAATTGCACAGAAAGTGCTGCACAGCAAACAAACAGCAAGCATGCTGCTCCCGAGGAGCTCCACACCTCCCATACCATTTAATGCCTGCCAGGCTTTGAAGTTCAGTTCTTGGGGGGCTCTCAGAGTGTCCTATAAACAGGGCAGGTGGTGGAAAGCACCACTCCCATTCCAGGAAAGCTCCTGCTGGCCGGGGGGACCCATTATGGCAGCAGCTTGTCCATCTAGCCTGATATATAAATTACTAATGCAAATTAATGGGTAATTGCAGCCCTTTTGTCCTAAATATTTAAATTATTTAACAGGCATTTAAGAGAGGGAAAGAGGAAAAGGGGCTTCACCCCACAGAGGCAGAGAGAAAAAATGAAGTGAGACCAGGAACAGTCGCATGTGCACAGGTGCCACTCCTCCAGAGCCACTTGACTGGCACCCTCAGTGCAACGAGTTTCCTGTCCTCAGCAGCAGCACAGCCCATGGAGATCAGTGACACTGAGCCAAAAAACCATGAGATTTCCTCCTTCTCCCTCCTCCAGCCCAAAGCAGCCGGGGATATTCCCACCCTCAGCACCAGAGGGGGGCAAGAAGGAAAACATCCCTTGAGAGAAGACGTCATGTGGGAAAAAGTCACTGTAACAAAGCAATGCCTGCCCAGGGACAGCACAGGGGGCAGGGAGACGCGGCCAGACAATAGTGAATAGCCTGCAGATTACATCCTGAACTCGCAGCCTCCTGGGAGTGGGGTTACAAAAACCCTTTTTATTTTGTTTGTAGTCCAAAACAAACAAGTACATAAAAAATCAAACGCAGAGGAGCCAGACAGGAAGTGAGTATAACATCTGGGAAACATCTGGCCCGGCTGCCCTGCACGCCAAGCCCCAGCGTGGTACCTGCACACACCCTTCCAGCCAGCACAGTGCCCAGTGCTGCTCCCCTGCCCCAAAAAGGCACTCCTGGGAGCAACTGCGCTGCAAGATGTCCCAAGCACTGCACGATGCCCCAGTGCAGGATGTCCTGAGCACAGCAGGACACTAAGCATTGCAGGATGCCCTGAGTGTTGCAAGATGCCCCACTGTGGGGCTTTGAATATCACAGGTCACACTGAGCATTGCGAGATGTCCCAATACAGGATGACCTGAGCATTGTAGGACACCTTGAGTATTGCGAGATGCTCCATACTGGAGCTTTGAGCACTGCAGGGCACCCCAAGCATTGCAGAATGCCCAGGTGCAGCATGTCCTGAGCACTGCAGAACACCCAGAGCTGGAGCTATTCTCTTATTTCTATTTCCTGCTCTCTGTTCCCATCCCTCTCCACCCAGGCCCTGCAGCAGGGGCAGGGGAGCAATTAATGGGAAGAGCCCATTCATTCCCCAGCTGCAGCCTGGACAGCCCCACATCTTGGAGCCTGGCACCGGCTCCCCCACTTCTCTTAGCAAGTGCCTCAGTGCGGCTTTGGGGGTGGGTGGGAGGAAGTTAATGGAAGGCAAAGCTGATTACAAAGAACAATGCAATGACTCAATCTGTTTCTTCCCTACCTCCATTGTACCAAAGCTCTTACATTTAGGAAGGGTTCAAGCCCGTGCCTCCATGCACAATGGGATCATCTCTCCAAAGGAAGTGGGGAGAGTCCTGTGGACTCTGGGACAGGACTGGACAAAATCCATAGACACAATCCCACGGAAGGGCCAGATGGTCCCACAGGGCCTTGGCACCTTCCATTCCTCACCCTCTTCCTCCCTCCCTCTTTCTGCAACCACTTTGGGGATTGCCAACATGAAGGCCGTCATTGAGGTGCACCAAACTCATGGTGCCCGTGCTGCTCTCTGTGTCAACGGGGCTCCAGCAAATGGGACCCCACAGCCCCATAGGGCTTTGTGCCCACGCCCCAACCCAGAGCCCCTTTTACAACCCGGCTGTGGGAGCGCTGACAGCTTAACGAGCTCTCTGCTTCCCAAGTGGTGCCTCTGTATTTATGGCCTGAAAGGGCGAGATGGGAGCTGGCAGCCCATCACCCGGCTATCTGCTCCTGCTGCTGTCCTGCCCACATCCCGACAGTTCCAGGAAGCCATAAAAAACGATTGCTTCTCAGCTCCCTCCACCTTCTCCCCCTCGCTTTCTCTCTCTACTCTAAAAACAAGAAACACCTCTATTTACTTATTTCTTTTCGTGGTGGCGGTCATTTCTTTTTCGTGCTCACCCCAAAGAAAAGCATCAACTAATTGATGCAGGAAACTTGGGAGCAATCACACCAATGTGCTGTAGGGCACTCAGTGGTGAGATCCCACCCAGCCCTGCTCCCTTGGTGCCTAGGAAGGGAGCAGGAGGCCAGCAGCCGCCCCAGTGTGAGCATTAGTGCTGCAGGGAAATGCCTCTTGGCTCCAGCAGCATTCCAGCCATCAGCACCATGCACACCAGGGCACCTTCCTCCGCCTCTCAGTTCTAAAGATGTGCAATGCAAGGGCTGGTGGGGAGCATGCTATGTCAGTTAGTGCAATGCACAGGACGACATGCAGTGCCCTGGTATGCAATGCAAGGGGAGATGTGCAGGGCCAAGATGTGCAATGAAAGGGGTGACATGCAGTGCCAAGGTATGCAGCGCATAAGGGGACACGCAATGCCAAGGTGCACAGTGCACAAGGGGTCACATGCAATGTCAAGGTGTGCAGTGCACAAGGGGTCACATGCAATGCCAAGACTTGCGAAGTCCCAGATGCCCCTGCATGGAGCAGAGGTGACAACCTCCATGCTGTGTTTCTTCAGGATGAGCAGGCAAGGTGCAGGGGAACAACAGCCAAGAGGAGAGTTCAAACCCTTCTGGCCCTTCCCTCCCCAGGGTTTGGATGCAGAACGCAGATCAAGGGCCCCGGGTGAGCTCTGCCCAGCTCCGGGGCTGGGGGCCGTGCCCCTCCACTGCCTTTCATTACAGCTGCGGCTGGAGCTGCCGCAGCTGGACGTTCTGGTAAAGCCGGTCAGGAGGAGAAAATCATAATAAAAACGAAAAAAAAAAAAATAGAAGAAGAATGAAGAAAAACCAACACCCTTTCAACGTTCTTGGTTTCCCCCGGCGCGGCGGGGCAGGGGAGCAGCGGGACGGGGCTGCAGGAGCTCCTCTCCCTTCCGCCCCTCTTTATCTGTGCCCGGGGCTCCCCCGGCGCCTGCAGATAATCAGGAGAGCATTTGAAACCCCGGCGCCAGACAGGATCCTTATCTCGAGGAATGTGGGATGGGGGCTGCTCTGCGACAGCTCTGGGACGGGAGGGAGGGGGGAGAGGGTGAAAGAAGGACTCCCCGCTTTGCGCTCCGCGCCTCGACGGGACGGCCGCACGGGAAGCCCAGCCGCATCCACGCGAAGCGGGCCGTGCCGCCGCCCCCCAAGCCCCGAGGGCTGCGCATATTGCCAGGAGAGAGGGATTTAAAGCACATGGAGAGGGGCTGCCGGAGCTCAGAAGCCGCCGACGCCCCAAACAGTGCGGTTGGTGCCGGGTAGTGCCACTGCAGGTACCAGCTCGCCTAATTAGACGGCAGAAGAAAGGGCTTCGCTTCAAACAAAGCTCTTATTTTATTTATTTGCTGACAGTAGCAGCGCAATCCCCTCCGGCACGCTGTGAAAGCAAACACGCTGTCCTCAAAACAAACCGCCGGGGGCTTTCGGGTTGTATCCTTCCCCCAGCGCTCCCCTGCTCTCGTCTTTGGGACGGGAAAACGAGAGAGCTAACAGCCCGCGGCTCCCACGAGCGTCACGCAGGTGGCAGAGCCGGCTCCTCGCCTCCCTGCTCCTCCTCTGGGTGCTCCCACACTCCTACGCAGTGCCCTCCCCATCGGGACTCCGCGCACCCCAGCTGTCCCCCTGCAGACACCCCGCACTATAGGTTGGTGCTGGGCACACCAAAGGGACCGACCGCGGCCATCTCTGCTCTTAAAGATGCATCCAGAAGAACGTGGGGAGGGGGAAAAAAAAACATCCCTAGGAGCAGGGAGAGAGCAGAGGGCCACTGTGATTTTATTTAGTATCTTTATTTATCGAAGTGCTTTAAATAGATATGGATTGACTCTCTCAGCTCCGGTTATTACAGCTTGAAAGGGGAGCCGGAGGCACTTTGATTAATGAACACCAGAATGCTCCCGGGGATGCTCTGCATCCAGAGCCACTCAGTGCCCTGCATCTCCCTCCTGGTGAGGGCACATGGATGGCACAAATCCCCAACACATAAGGACATAACAGATAAGCACCCCAGTGCTAGCATTTGGGACAAGGGTTGCTCCAGAAATGCCACATCCAGAGTGGTGGCCAGTCTGGGGACACCCCAGTGCCCCAAAGATGACAACTGGCTTTCCAAGCTCTGCATCCCCACCCCTCACACCTCTCCCCAAAGGCCACTGCAAAATGACTACATTTCTTTCTAAATAAGCACTGGAGGAATTCAGTTACTCCACAAACAAGGCCCGATACTTCCTTTTGAAGAGAAGAACAACCCTGCCCAGCTTTCCCCGATGTTCTGTCAGAAACACTCTAGGTTTCTCATTCTACTTCACGAGCGTGGAAATGCAGCTCCCGCCCAAACTGGGCAGCACAGCAGCCCCGGGTGAAGACTTAGACCAAAACAAAGCACAAAAGTTTTCTTTTCACCAGTGCTTCTCCATCGCTTTGTTTTAACTTCTCCATCCCAGATTATTGAGCTTTTCCCTCCCTGCCTGCACAAACAAGGAGTGTGAGCTCACCACCGGGCTGCAACCAAAACCTCCAGCATGGGTCAGCGCGGCCAGGAGTGATCTCAGCTGCGAAGCATCACGAGGGGCAGCCGCATTCTCAGCAGCCCCAAAATAGATTTATACATATATTTTGAGCTAGAAGCGATGCCATCTTTCTGTATGCTTTTTCTCCAGAATAAGCCGGAGGAATGCATGTTTTGCTTTCCCAAATCCAAGGTCTCATTCTGATCACCTTTCTGAGGATGAGGATGCTCTTCATCCCACAGCCTTGAGACCACACAGTTCCCACAAATGCCTCCTTAATTCCATTTGTTGCAACATGGAGGTTCAGATAGGATATTAGGACACATTTCTCCTCCAAAGGATCAGTGATGCAGTGGCACAGGCTGTCCAGGGAGGTGGGGGAGTCACCATCTCTGGAGGTGTTGCAGAGCAGTGGAGATGTGGCACTGAGGGACGTGGGCAGTGGGGGTGGGCTGGGTGAGCTGAGAGGGCTTTTCCAGCCTTATGGTTCTGTGATTTTTCCTTTGCACGAAGCAAACCCACCCCAGCACACTGTATGGCCTCACCACAGAGCATCTCCCACCCCACACACGCGATAGGAAGCTCATCTTTCCCTTTCCTCCCATCTTTTCCTTGGCCACACAGAGGCTCACTGCTGCGGAGCCATTTAGCGTTCATTAGCAAAGGACCATTTCCTTTTGCAATAATTACAGGCTACCAGCCAACGCACATCCTCTGCCATGACCCCGAGCCATCCTTCAGCTCCTCACCTTGCTCACAGCTTTCCCAAACTACCTCCTAGCTCTCCGCCCCGCATGACAGTGCATAATGGCCACAGCTATTGCAGCACCTGTATTCATAAACAAGCTAACCCCACGTGGTCCCACGGCAGCAGAATGTGAGCTGCTTTCCTATAGATTCCCAGAACAAAATGCTCACACCCACGCGCTGTTTGTGGTCCCCAGTGTAGGTGGCGAGTGTGATGCTGCCGGTTTATATTTCATTTTTCAGGGGGATATTAATAGATCCTTCTCCCTTCACGGGCCGACCAGCTCGCCTGGATAAAAACTTCAGTGCTAATTTCCTAATCAGGCAGCACTTAATTGCGAGACGTCTACTTAGGAGCTGAAGCGGGGGAGGGCTGCAGACACAAACAGCACCAAAAAATCTGGATTCCTTGAGGAAGTGAGGCTAAAAAAAGAATTCTCCCCCCCTCCAAAAAAAAAAAAAACAAAAAACAAAAAACAAAAAACAAACACCAAACCAAACCACTAACAAAAACAACCCAGACAGAGAGAAAAATAAATACTTGGGGTTTGGTTTTTGCTATCTTGGGCACAGGAGCTTGGGCCATGGGGATGCTGTGCCCATTTGTTGGGGTTGGAGCACCGGCTCCCCACTGCCATCCCATCCTGCACGGTGGTCCCCGGGGGCTGAGCAGATGGTTCCTGAGCTGACAGGTTGCACACAGCTCTGGAGAGTGCCAGGGGTTGTCTCTGTGCCTTCAGTGCATGGAAAGGGAGAGCCCCCCCCAGCCAAAAGGGCTCACTGCTTGCCCCCTCAGTTTTGATCCTTCCTAAGGGCACTTTCAGTGAGTTCCCAGAGCCAGCGCTGGAGGAGGCTGAGTTCTGGCAGCAAAGCATGATGGAAATTAGAGTCTTTTGGTCAAAACCTTGATATTTCCAGCAAAGCGGAGGATTTGGGGTTGCAATTTCCCTTCTAAGATTGGTGCTTCCACTGCCCAGCTCTCACAGCAAGCAGCCCTTGGTGAGGCAGGGACCCAGCAGGAGCTTAGGTGAGTTTTTTCCATAGGATTTCAGTTGCAAGCTGCTGAGGTGGTCCCTTTTCCCCCCACTGAGATGGGGAGGGGGCACCTGGACCCTCAAACTTCCTTCCTCCACCCCCAGCAATGTGCAGAGCTATGAAAGCAGTGCAACCTGGAGGATCTCCCTCCCAGCTCCAGCACTGCTGGTCCCCAGGAGCCCTGGTACCGCAGCCCATCCGGGGGTTCTCTGAGTCCCTCCCCATGCCCTCTTGCACCCAACTGGGCTATAGGACCCGAGCTGTGCGACGCCGACTCCTTTTGTTCCCTGCTGCTTTTAGGCATGCAATTTGACCCTCGCAGAAACATATGTTTTGCATTCTTCCCTGTAGGCTCTCCCCAGCCTGAGCCCTTCCCCAAAAATCCGCCTCACTCCCAAGCCCCGTGCCAGCAGGGACAAGCAGAGCAGCCAGTCCCATGGGCATCACCCAGAGGATGCTCCAAGGCTGGGTGCCGGGGGCAAGCAGCCCAATTGCAAAAATAATACATCTTCTGCCTATTTTGTGGGATCACCGATGTTTCTCAAGGCCTGACCACCAGCCCCCAGATCCGTGTGGCCACGCGTGGGATTCCCCAGCAGGCAGGACCGGCCCCAGCACGCCCCGCTCTCGCTGCTTCTGCTGCAGACTCCAAGGAACCTGCCCGATTCCCCCCACTTTGCATAACCAGTTTATCCCTGCGTTTGTTTGAAAAACCCCTGTTAGTCACCGCTCAGAGCAAAGCAGCCCAGCCCTGCTTCCAGCTTCGGAGCTCGCTTTTCCAGCTTTGGGCTGAGCCAGCCTAGGTTTTTTTTATGCTGTTGTATAAATGCTAGGGCCTGAAATCTGCACCTCTGTATCTTGCTGTATACACATCCACCGCGACCGCTGCCCTCAGTTGTTTTCCGAAGCGACTCTGTGCAGGTTGCAACACGGCCACCCGGTGCCCAGGGATGAATGGAGGGCACAGCTGAGACACCCTAAGCCCGGTGCTGGGTCCTGAGGCCATCACACCACTGAGCACAGCCCTCAGTGCTCAGGAATCCTCCGTGCACGAAGCAAAACAAAAGGCTTTCCAGCTTGCTTTGCTCAAAAAGGAGAAAGTTCCCCAGCAATACTCCAGCACAGGAGCAACGCGGCAGCATCCAGGAGCAGGTCTCCATAGGGGATTGCTGCTCCTTAACTACGTTTGAATGCGTTTTTCTCCCAAGTTGCACATGGGGAAGGGAGAAAACAGCCCTGTGCCCTTTGAACACATCTGCAGGAGGCACCCTTGGGCTGCTTGGCCCTGGAGAAGGGCTGTGCTGTTACGGATGGGACAGAGGCTGTGGGGTGGATATGCTCACGTCAGCGAACCTGGAAAAGCATTGCTGCTGGAGGCCACGCAACGCCCAAACGCAGCCCAGGCGTGGCCCTTCCCCTCTTTAAACCTGTCCCGAGGAGCTGCCTGCTCCCACCTCCTGCCCCAGGAAAGCTCCCACGCCACGCAGCTCTTTCTTCACCGCCCACAGCACCCCTTGGGAGCATGCACACCCCAGCCCAGGACACCCACCCGGGTGCCCCCAGTGCAACTGCATTTGCTCTCTTCATCACCCATAACGGCCAAAGTCACTACCCAAAGCCTGTTGGAAACCCTCAAGGTCCTTGCCTCACCTCCCGTGGTGGTCACTGCTCCACAGAGGCAGCCCAGCGCAGGTTTAATGCACGTTCAATGTCACTAAATGGGATTTTCCACGCTTTCTCAAAGGGAAACAATCGCTCGGCTTTGGGCTTGGGAAGAAGGGGAATGGGGTGAGGAGGGGTGGCCACACCAGTGGGACCCCTGCTAGCACAGGAGATGCTGGGAGTTGACTTTGTGTCTGGGTGGAGGAGAGTTTGGTAGAGATCAGGAAGATGCTTGCGGGCAGGAGGGCAGCCAAGCCCCCTTCCCTCTCCCTCCCAGCCTGAAAACTGGGGCAGTCCCCACTCCTTACACCACAGCAGGAGCCACAGCACCTCCCAGAGCTGCTGCCCCAGAGCTCTGCTTCGCTTCTGGGTCCCTTCACTACCTCACCGCACTTCTGCTTCTTGCTTAACTGGGTACATTACTCTTTAATAAGTGTCTCAACTCTCTGTCCTCCATCTCCAGGGCAGGAAAATAACTAACTAAATAAATAACATGAGTTTTCCCTCAAAAAAGGCAAAGCGCAACAGAAGCAAACTGGCTCAAAACATTCACTTGCCAAATGCCGGGGGATTATCCCAGTCCCATCCGTCGGAAGCAAGCCTTGCTTGCGCTCCTCCTCAGCAACCCTTTATCCGCACAAATCCCAAGGAAGCGTTTGGGGCAGCCCCAAATCCCACACCTCTGGGCTCGGGGAAGGGCTCTGCTCTCTGGAATGGGGTTTCCAACACCTAAAAAGAGCTCGGGCTGAAGGAAGAGGGGGAGGCAGGGAGCTGCCCTTCCCAAAGGCGCCCCCAGATTAAAAGCCAACAGAAGCATAAACCAACAGCCGGGAAGCCATACTCCCCCGCGGCCCCAGCTCAGCCTCCGGGTTGGGATGAGCGCAGCTGAGGAGCGGCTCCGGGGCCGCCAGCCCGGCGCATTCCTGCGCCGTGAGTCAGGGCCCGGCACAGCGCGGGGCTGCGGCTCGGCCCGCTCCCACCCGGCACGGCACGGCACGGCACGGCACGGCAGCACCTCGGTGGTGCGATGTCGGTGCACATCAGCAGCACAGCCGCTCTCCAAACGGCCCCGTTTGAGCCGTGCTAAGCGCCCTTCAGGCGAGATTTGGATTTGGGAGGCTGCTGCCTTCAGCTTCTCTCACCAAGAGCATTCTTTTAGGGGTGGGTGTGACATCGGAGCAACTTTTTGGGGGCTCTTTCTGCACGCTGCACATTTCCCAGCACTGATGCATCCCTGCTGCAGCTCACACTTTGTTTTTCCAGCTGGATGTGAGGAGCCGCGTCACCCTGATGCCACTGGCTCCCCACTCTCACGGTGCTGTATGGGCAAAAGATCTGGTTTAGGGGGAGCATCTCACACGGCACCTCAGGACGCACACTGCCCAGTGCCTGTGGTGCAGGGGCTGTCAGCTGGCTCACAACAAGGGTGCCTTGCACAAGGCAAATGGCAGCAAACCACAGGGAGGCAAAGCAGAGACCAGGGCCAGTGGGATCCAAAGGGCCCCGCGAGCAATTTGAATGTCCTCATAGAGGCGGCAGGCACTGAGCAAGGACAGGAATTCAGCTCTCCAACTGCAAACCCAAAGGGATGGGGTGAAGGGAAGGAGCCTCTATAACGGAGAAACCAAGGGACAAGGAGACAACATTGCAGAAGCTCTTCTGCATCCCAGGCCTGGAGCTGAACAGAGGTCCTCAGGCAGCCCCCCCATCACCTGCCCACGGTGCCAATGCAGTAATCTCAGCTCTTAGGGACAGCGTGGACCATACACACACCACCAGCTGGCTCCCCCCACTATGTTCTCCAGGTACCAGCACAGAAAAGCCATACCCGGAGGACCATCAGCACCCATCCCAGCATCACCGTCTGCAACATCCATCCCATCCAAAACCTGACGATGCACTTGTATCCCCACAGCATGCCCCCAGATGGCTCACCCAGGCAGGCTCAACCTGTTTTTCCCTCCCAGCCTCCTCCCTTCCAAGCCCTGCACACGGGACAGACCCAGGCTTGTGGCACGCTCTCAGCCCCTCTCCTTCCAAGACTGAACCCAGACTGCAACCTCGCAGCTTCCATACCTACAGCTACAGCCTCCCGGAGCCACCAACCTCAAGAGGTGTTGGTGAGCTATAGGGAAGGGGGGAACGTATATATAGAAATACATATGTATTTCTATATATACATACACACACACATTCACGTATATAAATATAGTGGAGGCTGAGCTGGATCAGAGGAGTGCTAACGAGAGAGGGCAGCAGGAGCGATGCCTGTTTGTTGTCTGCGCAGGGACTGCCGACGGAAGGGCAGCATTTCAAGTGCATCTCAATCACAAGATTGGGCTGTGCACAGGAAACTTTGAAAAGCCATAGCGGAAAAATAAAAACTAATAATAATTAAAAAAAAAAAAAAAAAAGAGAAGATCGCTGAACTCCCTGGCCACCAACAGCAGGGCTGGAGAGAAGGCAACATCAAACCCAGCCTGAAGGACTGCCTGTCTGACCCGGGGGGACGCGACAGCCCGCCGTGTCATGGACAGGGATGGGACTGGTTCGGTTTTTGTGGATAGCGAGGGAAAAACAGGACGAAATGGAATAAGATGACGGAATAACATAACAGAATAAAACAGAATCGCCTGGTGGGAGCGCAGCAGCCCGCAGCCGCCCCGATTCCTTCTCGGGGTGCAGCTATGGGGGTCCGGTGCCCCCCACCCCACAGCGCCCCATAAGAAACACGAACCGAAACCCGCGGCCACGAAGCCGCGGCGCTGAGCGCAGCCAAACGGCAGCGAACTTTCGCCAGCACAGGCAAAAGGACGTCCCTCCTCCCCCAAAAAACAACTTCTCCCCACAGCCCCCAAGCCCCCAGCCCCGTACCTGCGGCGGTCAGCGCCCAGCGACGGTGCAGCGGCAGCAGGAGGAGGAGGAGGAAGAGCAGGAGGAGGCGGCGGGCCGGCGGCATGGCGGAGCGCGGAGCCCAGCGGAGCAGAGCGCTGCTGCTCGCCCGCCTCGCCACACTGCCGGGCTGCCCGCGGCGGCGGGGCGGAGCTGGGGGCGGAGCCACACGAAAGGGGGCGTGGCCACACGGAGGGGGCGTGGCCACGGGAGGAGCGTGCGATGAGCTGCGCCCGGCCTCAGCCCTGCACCGCCTTCGCTCAGCCCTTTTGGACAACTCCCCCAACTCCCCGTTCCAGTCTGCAGAGGGGGTGTGCCGGCAGCAGGGGGAGCCCCGCAGCATGCTGGGGATGGCACAGTGTGGGCACCCCGAAAGGCAGATTTAGGGCAGGCAGCTGCTCAGTTCCTGGGCTAGGGTGGTGGTTGCAGGGATGGAGAGGGGGTCCTGCTGCTGGGACAGCGCCTGCAGCTCATCAGCCACGCTGCCTTCAGCTTGAGTGTATGGGGAAGGGCAACGTGCTGGAAGAGGAGCGTAACAGATCAGAGTGCCCGCTGCTGTCACCACAACATCAGACGCTGCTGTTCCTGAGCAGAGGGGCCCCTCAGAAGCGGAGCGAGTGTTCTGTGGAGAGTGTGTTTTAGAACCCAGTGAGAGCATGGGGGTTAAACTTGATGGTGTTTAAGACACTGCCTGGTATTTAAAATATGAATTAAAGCAATGCGAATGAATGGTTAGTTGGCCGCTATTTCGCAACCGTAGCAAAATATGACATGACAAACTATCATTAAGGCAAAGGGCTGTTATTCCTCTTGGGTGTTTGCCCATCGCCCCTACTTTTCCCCCAGTGTCCTGGTGCCTCTGGTCAGCCCAAGTCCCAGCACTCCCAGCCTTGGTGTGGCCAAGACAGAGGCATTAAAGCACTGAACAACATTGAAACCAGGTGGGCAGCAAGAAGAAGAAAGGCCCAGAGCCCAGCTGGTGAGACAAACCTCTCTTCGGCCGCGATCCAGACTTGGGCATTGCTTTCCACCCAGATTTCAGCAGCAGATTGGGCCATAGGTGGGCTGGGGTGGCCAAAAATGGGGGTGATGGGGATTTCTCATCCCCCAAGACAACCCCAAAAGCTGCAGCCTGCAGCCTGCAGTTTGCAGCCCCCTCCCTGTTTGCAGGTGGGAGATGCAGAGGGAAGCCAGCTCTGCACAGAGGTGCTGGAAGGAGGAGGAGGCATTCGTGGCTGAGTGGCTCCCAAGCCCTTTCTGCTTTGCGGAGCTTTACAAGTGCTGCTGGTGTGTGATTTGATTAGGCACTCTGCATCACCTTCCCCTGACCCCAGAGCCTCTGTGGCGATGGATAGAAATCCTGCCCGGCATCCACAGGGCGCCACCAATTGTCCCATGGGGACACAGCTGGGTGTCACCCTCCTGCTCTCCCTCCTCCAAAGCCACCCCAGTGACAAACAGGCAGCAGGGGAGGTCTGAACTGGGGAAGGGGTGAAGTAGGAGAGGCCCAGTGCTGTGGAGCAGGTGCAGGGGCAGTGATAATTCCCCATTTCTCCCAGTGCAGGAGCAAGGAGTGCCCAAATCTAGTTATGGGGCAGTAGATTTAGGGATGAACAAAAGGCAGTGCTTTTTCTATGCCACCCACGATTTGATTATGGACGCTTGTTGCCAGGGGATGCTACGGAGACTTCCAGCCTAAATGCGGCCCAGATAGTGTTTAGACAAACTGGAGGAGCATGAGGTTTTCAATACCATGGAGTGGTCACCCCAGGGAGTATCTACACCTAGGGCATGTGTCAGGCTTGGCCACCCCCATGCCAGGGATGCCCACCTGCAACCTGCATGCTTCCCAGATAGATGCCGTGCCTGCCCCATCACCAATACAGAGCAACATATGGCCTGGGTTGGAAACACTTCCAGCTGGGGAAATTCCCCTATCAGCTGGGACTGCCCTGCTGGGTGGCACTCAGTGACATTCAGATCTGCTGCTCCCACAGCTGTGGGCAGAGATCCTGCTCTGGAGCAGTGCAGGCAGCATCCTCCCTATCCACATGGTCTCCATCCAGCATGTCAGCTCAATAATTTATTGTCCAGAAGGTGCAATCACTATCCATAATTCACGAGCAATAATGTTCTACACGTTCAAACCGACAACTTGGCTCCCTGGACCGTGCACTGTCTTCATGTCCAAGCTGTCATTTCATCCTTCCCAACAGGCAGCGGCCAGCTCTGGGTTGGTGCATCATGAGGGGCACCCTGAGAACAGCAGGTCTGGGGGTTGAGTCTGTCTGTCCCAAGGGCTCCATCACCATTTAATTTGGGGTTGGGAAAGGATGTGGGGACAGCAGAAAGGGCTTTTGCGATAGGTCAGAGCCTGGCAGGTAACACAGGAGCATCAGCAGCTCCTGGGAGGCTGTTCAGACCTGCAAGAGGTGGAGGAGGCTGAAATGGGAGGCACCTGGTTTTTGAAGCAGGGAAAAAAAATGCCTCTTGCTCTGCAAAGTGTGCGAGGCTAAGGTAAAACACAGCGCAGCAGAGTATGCCGGAGCTCCCAACTCCTGGGGGAGATGTTTATTAACTCGTCAAAACATAACGTCTGTTGTTGCCAGCGAGAAACTAGAACAGCAAAAAAAAAAAAAAAGAAAAAGAAAAAGAGATAAAATAGAAAAAGGGAAAGAAAAAAAAACAGAAAGAAAAGCCGAGGAACACACAAAAAATCATCATTTGCTTTCCTAGTACTTTGCTGAATGCTGAAGATGCTCCACGTTAGCGGGGGCTTGAGCGCAGGCCGGTGGCTCCCAGGTGAGGACCCTGGGGATGGGGCTGCCTCTTTAATGGGGCGCAGAGTGAGGTGCTGCTGCAGATCTTGTAGCTGGCTGTGGGGCTGCAGGATGCTGGGGGGGAGATGCTCCTCCTGTGGGGAGGCTGGGAAATGAAAACCTGCAGGATGGGGATGGCTTTGGTGGACCAAGGCTCTGGTCCTCTTTGCATCCGCTGCAGGATTTCAGCCCCCAGTACTGTCAACATGTTCTTTAAGGAGCAATTTACACTTAAAACTGACCCCCCTCCCGTGAAAGTGCCACCATACAAAACAGCAGATGGTGTTTGAACACTGCAAAAGGAAAAATACAGCTCAAAGAAAGATAGCGAAGAGACTCCTTGGCGCGACGCGAGCACCCTAGGGTCCTGATTTGCAGCTTTCAGCACGGAGGAGGTGGGAAAATAGAAAAAAACCAACCACCCGAAAGCTGTGGGATGGTATGGGAGGCAAGGGAAGCACTGAGGGACCTGTCATCCAGGAGGAGCAGAGGTGGCAGGGGGTCCTGCTCAGGAAGGGCGCTCCCCTCCGCTACAATGCCGTGGGTTTGTTCATGGCAAATTAAAGCTGCTCCTCAAAACAAACAGAAAAAACCCTCTCCCGCCTCACAAAGCTTTCCTCTCTCCCCACCCTGGAAATAAAACAAACAGAGCCCACTGAACCGCGTCCTCCCAGCGCTGCTGCTTCCATGCAGGAAAAAAAAAAAAGCAAAACAACTTTTCCTTGGAGGTTTTATTAAAAATAAAATACCTCAAATGCTGCTAATTTCCAAAATAAACATGCAAACCTTCCGAGCAGCAAACGCAGAGAGCCCAAGGCATCTTTAAATGTCACCGAGGAGCACTGGTCCCCGTGCACGGCCGCTGCTGGGCAGATGCCTTGCATCAGATGCATCCCAAGGAAAAAACCTAAATCCAGGTCCCCTTGCCCTTGCGTTGAAGCCAACAGGATAAGATCAGGCTTGGCTGCTGGAATGGCTTCACCCTTAGCAACGACACGGTGGCAGCTCCTATCTCCGGTATGGCACTGTTGTTACCCCTCTGGATAGCTGCGAGCTGGAGGGATGCTTCCACCCTGCGGGTGCTGCTGGCTTCCCTGTGTCCCCAGTTCCCACCCTGACCGTGCTTCATTCCTGCAGCCAGGAGGGCTCAGCAGGTATCAGCCTCGAGGGTTTTCCCTGCAGCACCGTGCCAATGGGGAAGTGGAATAGGCAGCGCATGGGGGCAGCATCCAAACCCCCGCCTCGCTGCAAACAAACTTACGAACACCCCTCTCAAGGTTATCCGGCACTGCTTAAAGATTGAAGAAGAGTGCAGCATGAGGTATACAGCTCCTCCTGAAATATTCATCCCCCAGCATCAATGTTTCATCAATTTTCTATTGGATACCACCCTTGACACCAGCTTCAATCATTTTGGTGCGGATGGTGAAAAACAGATATGTTTACAGAACAACCCCCCCTCTGCCCCCACACCCCGCCTCTGGTTTCCTTTTTTCCACGTAATTCAGCATCAATGGGCCTAGCTGGGTCCTGCCCTCCCCTTTGCTCTGGGGGTACCCCTGTGGGGCTGGCTGCCCTCTGCTTGGCTGGGGCTGCCCTGGGCAAGAGGAGCCCTACAGAGGGTGCTGCTCTATAGCTCCATTTGGGATTTTGTGCCCTCATGATGAGCTCCCAGCTCCCAGCAGCATTTTGCACTCGCCCGTGGTGGAGCTCCCCAAGGGACCCCACTCCCTTGGCACACCTTTGGATGGCAGCATGTCAGCTATTAGTAGAGCTAACGAAGTTAAGGCAGACCTTTCCTCTTGCTGGCTCTGAGCAGAGCAGCCAGCCCATTTTACGCGCTATCTGACTCGATGTGCAATAACAGAAAGGGGAGAAACCCCCCAGTGCTGGCTCGTTTTCGCCTTTAATTGCAGTCTACAAATGCCAGTCTTGTTTTCACTCGCTCTGAAATTCCTTTTGTCAGCCCAGGACTCCCTCTGGTTCAGGACAAAAATTGACTTCATGTCATGAATGAAGTAATTATTTCCCTCCACAAATGAAAATGGCAATTATTTTGCGAGAAGTGAGGAATGCATGTGGTTTGTAATGCCAAGCAAGGACGGGACCTGAGCACGCAGCAGGTCCTTCCGTGGTGGCAGGGCTGCTTTGTCATACACAGGCCTGCACTTTGCCTTGCCCTGCCTGATGTTTTTCTGGCCCTTTGCTTCATTCATTCCCATTTCCCAGAGAACGAACAGTTTCTTTAATTTGCAAAGATGCCTTCTCCTGCTCTCATGCACCTTGCAGCTTCTGAGGTTGTAAGCAGCTGATGCAAAGCCAAGCTATTTGCAGAGCAGAAGAATATTTCAGAACCCTGCAGAACCACAGCAGCATGTACCAGGGAAGGGATTTCAGCCCAAAGTGCTTTACCAAGCAGAAGGGCACGAGCATCGTTCCTGAGCCAGCTGCAAAGCCACCTGAAGGCTGAGGGTGACCTTGCAGCAGCTGGACCTTGTCTCTAGGGCTGTGGCAGTAGAGGTGTGAAAATGTGTTGCAGCCCCTTGGCAGACTTCAGTTCCCATTTCTGCTGTTAACTGAGAGGAGAGGGAGCCAGGCAGCTTTCCCCGGGAGTCTCCTGGAATGGAGGGAGCCTTCAGGATGTGGGGGGGCTCAAGGAGTTGCCAGCACACATTTCCCAAATTCTTATTAGCACTTTTCCCATCAAGTTATAAATCCATAGGAAGGCAAAGATAGCCCAAAAGTCCCAAACTGATGAACTCTGTGGGGACACACTGTGCCTGGACATCTTTTGAACCAGTGTGGGTGCCCACATGAGCTATGGGAGGCCTGCGGCAGCATGAGGACTCTCTTCCAGTAGAGCTGTGATGCTCTGAGAGCAACCCACACATGTACCAGGTCCCACTACCTTCCTCCAGCACCACAGGGGTTAAGATGAGTCTATTACGGTTTGCTTGTCACTTTGTCACTGATCTAATGACCATCGATAATAGTTGAATAAGAATTGATGGAGAGATGGATTTAATTAACCCCAGTGTCAGCAGCTAGCATTGCTGTCTGTTTGTGTTAATGGAGCAGCCCAGGAAAAATCCCTCCTGAGCTTTTCGTGCTCAGCCCGTGGCGGGTGGAAGAGTCCTATCCATCAGCTGCGCCCTCCAAGTGCTCTCAGTGAGGAAATTGCTTCCTCCTGTCCCTAAAAGAATTAAACCATGCCCTTGACTTCTCCCACCATGCCATTGCTGCCATCCTAAGGCTGGGTGGGAGGCACCTTGGGGGATGTCTGTCTGGCACCCGCCAGGTTTGCTTCACACTTCCCTTTCCTCTCATTTTCAGCTATGATTGCTTTTCTTGTTCCAGCACATGGCTTCTGGGCAGGTCTGGATCCATCCATCACTTTGGGGATACTTGGGGTGCTCCCACGTGGTCCCACTGCAGGACCAAGGCATCGCAGCCCAAAGGAGCAGGGTCCCCGATGCGGCACACATCCAGGCTGCAAACGGCGCTTCCAGTGAATGAAGCTTTGTCTCGCAGCTGGCATTTCCAGGTGAGACGGGATGCAGGTCCCACAGCATGATGTCAGTGAGAATACCAGTCGCTGGAAGCCCATTTCCTTCTGAGAAGTGATGAGGTCAGCTCCTGGCTCCCGCACCGCCTGTAGCGCTCGCAGGGATGCGAGCAGCAGTGACAGACAGCAACATCTCAACAGGGTTCCCACAAAAAAGACAGTTCCTGAGCATGTAACTGGTGCTGGAGGCAGGAAGGATGGGGACGGAGGTGACATTGAGGCATCTGTCCTCCTCTGGAACAGCCTGAGCCCTTCAAAAGTTGTTGGTTCGCAAAGGCTTCCTGTTTTGCTCATCCCCATCCCAGACAGAAAGTGCCTTTGCCAAGTACATCTTCAGATCCCTGCCAGTAACCTCCAGCCATGGAATAAGTGAGAGTAGGAAAAAAAACACCAAAACCCCAACAGAATTTAATTTTGAAGACCCAGCTAGTCTTATAGCTTTTCAAGCTCGGGAGCAGGTGAGCCAATAATAAAATAAACTACCCAGAGAGGAAATGAATATTGGGTTTTGTTCCAAACGGATGAGTTCAGCCAGAGTCTGAAAAAGGGGAGGAAAAAAAAAATAGAGTAGGAATTGTTCTGTGACAAACGTATTTTGACAGTCCGGCTGAAGGGGCTGACAGACTTATGAGCGAGGGGGAGGAATTACTGATCGCTGAGTGTCATCCCGCTTGTTTTTCTTGATTCAGCCTGGCCTCACTAACAATGTGTGTCACTGCCCAGTGCTGCAAACATCCTCTTCTGAGTGACTCCGGTGTGCTCAGAAGCAAAGAGAGCTTCCTCCTGCCGTATACCTGCCACCAGTGCCTGGGGATGGGCCTGGGAAGGGCACAGGGTGGAGGGCTGGGGTCTTGCAGCAGGCATCCCGGTGCATCAGTTTGCAGCCAGCAAGCTGCCAAAGTTACCTCAAGCTGGAGATGATGCTTGGAAATGGGACTCCTGTGAAGACAGTGCAGTGTTGGTGAATCTCTGGTGTCTGATGCCAGTGTGCTCCCGATGCCATGCTGTGCCCCTGCTGGGGTGTGGATGTGGTCCCTCTGGTCACCAGAGCCTGGACAGGGCTTGTGGGACCTGTCCCCTCCCAGACCTCAAGTTCTCTCCAAGCTGCCCAAAATTGGGCGGCAGGTTTGGCCGGGATGGAATGGGTGCTGGCAGCCAGACAGGCACTCACATGCAGACAGCATGACTGCACAGGCTTCGTTTCCTTAGGAAGTCTGGCTGAAAGTTCCGTCTGGCTCAGAGACCCAGAGGATTTTACAGGTCCCTTCCAGTCTGAGCCATGGAGCTGCTGGGGCAGCACCATTCTCCTCCCCAAGAGCACCCCACGGCTCCTGCCCCAGGGCAGGGCAGCCCTCTCCTCCAGCACTTATTCAGATTCTCCCAACATGAAAAACATCCAGACCTAGGGGTTCTGTGGCAGGGGTGGGCTCAGCTCAGCTCCTCCCCAAGCCTATGCTCCCTGCTTAGGAGTGTTATTGATGCTGGAACTGGCAGAACCTGAGACCTTCCTCCACCTCCCTGACGTCTGCTTCCCCCAGCCTGATCCCGTGGCCTTTCAGACAGACACATTTATGCCCCGCTTCTCCGCAGAGTGACATCTTTCAGGACATGTTTGCTGAGGGTCAGAACAGAGGGCAGGGCTCTGAGAACCTCCCAGAGAGCAGCACAGGGCCTTGGACATAAATAAAGCACTTGGAGCGAAACTTTCTTGGGGGACATCTGTCTGCTTCCAAGGACAGCCTGGCTGCTTTTGCACCAGCCGCTGCTCACAGTGAGGGATAGATCTCAACCAACTGAAGGTTACGTTGTCTGGGATGGGAAGAATGCCAGAAATTGCTAGTGAAACACATATATATCACTGTGTGTATGTATACATTTAGCATTTGTCCATGACTCTTGGAGGTCTTTACCACTCAGCTCAATGTCCATGCTCAGACCAGCCTTGGGAGAAAGGAATCCATCCATTCAGGTTGTTTTGGATGATTCATGGGGTAAAACTAAACCAGCCCAGAAGTTTTAGGTTGTCCCATTTGCTCCATTCTGCTCCCAACACCCTGCTCCTTGCTATTACTTGTGGGTCTAATGCAAGGCAAAAGGCAAAATAAGGCTGTTCACAATAGCTCTACAGCCATCCATACCAAGATTCAAGGTGCTCACTAAACAGCAGTGCTTTGCTCCCTGGGGATGAATGGAAGTAGTGATGCCAGTTTTAATCGGCCCTCACACCCCGCCATCCGCCTGATGGGATGCAGACCTTGTTAACATGCTAACTAATGGAAAGATGCAGGTGGGTTCTGGCTGGTTAAACCAGAGATGCTTCAGTGAGAATTATCCAATTAAATCTCCATCTCTGTCTCGCTTTCATTTTGTCCCCCCCATTGTTGCGGCATTATCAGCCAACCCAATAGAGTCCTAATCAAGCACCTTCAGCATTAAGCCATTGCTCCGGGCATCGTGCATGGCCCCGCATCTCTGGGGTACCACACTGGGGAGGGCAAACAAAACCAAACATAAATACATGCATACATGGCACATGTCACAGAGCCCTGCACCTGCCTAGTGGGGCTTCTCTTTCTGGTACTGTGCATCCCTCTTTGTTCAGCCCATTCTTTCTGGCCATCTGACACCTGGCTGTGGTGCCCAGAGGGGAAGATGCTAGCCCTGCTCTGGAGGAGTTTGTCCCCCTGGCACACACACCTGTGCCCCAAGCTGCAGCTCCTTCCTTTCTGCTTTTAAACTACCCCAAATCTTCCTCCTCGCTCCCAGTTGGCAATGCACATTCACACTGGGTATTGCCATGGTGACAGTTTGTCCCCTGTCCCAGATGAAGGGGAGGGGATGAATTAAGAATAAACAGTTTTAATAATGTCAGAGGAAGAAGACAGGTACAAAATCCATTAAGCACTGGAGTGGCCCTCGCAATAGGAAGTGCTCCGGCTCCTTCCCTCTCCGTCGCTCACTCTCTCCTCAACCCCCTGAAAGGTAACCTTTAAAGCACACTCGGCAGCGTGGTACTTAAACCTCTGGCATTTACCTTCATTTCACTCTGGCTTTTATTTCTTTCAAGGGGAGGAGGGCTTTTGCGTTAGAAGAGGACAGGCTGCTTTTTCCCTTCTCAGCCAGCCCAGCCTGGCAGCATCCAAAACCTCCCCAGACTCCCCAGAATGATGCCCGCACCCTCTATAAAAGCATAATGCCATGGCTGTGGAGTGATGGAAAGGGGAAAATTTTGTGTTTTCTAGGTTGGATAAGCATGACCTAATCATGCCCAGACACCCACTGGGCAAAGGAGGAGTCCCAAATATATTAATAAAAAGAAACCTGCACAATTTTTAGAAGCCATTCATTAATTTCATGTGACCTGTTGGTAGAGACATGAATTATTATCTCTGTAACCTAGCAGCATCTGCAATGCCAGGCTGACCTTGTGCTGTGCCTCACACAGCAGCAAAGCCAAGTGTTCCTGGTGCCCACGTGGGCACCCCAAGTTCCCAGGAGTGATGGGGGAAAGCAAAGATCCAGACAGCTGTAAAGCAAACTTTTGCCTCTTTGGGGCTCTGAATCAGCATAAATCACCACAAAAGAAGCCAGTGCCGTGACCAGCTTCGGGTACTGAGCTCAGACCCAAAGACATATGGTGAGAGATCAACATGACTGGTGGTCATAAAGAAAACAAAAGGACGGCCAACTCATTGTGGCAGATGAAACAGAAACAAGAAGAACACAGAATTATGAAGACTGGCCATCTCACAGCTGCTCTGTGGTATATTTTTCTGCATCTACACATTCTGGAGTGCAGCCTGCAGGTGAGTGGGGCTTCCTTGGGATGCACAGTGTTGGCTGCAGGTTGCCTTGGGCTCAGACTGAACCAGATAGATTCAGAAGTGCTTGGAGCAAAGAGCACAGTCCCAGTCCATCCCCCAACCAGGCAGATGAGGGCAACAGGGACAAGCGGAGGTTTCTTGGTCTTGAGTTAAGGGGAGCAGAGCCACAACGCAGTTACGAGAGGAGGAAAAGGCAGAAATCAGCAAAGGGACACTGGATGGCTGAGTAAATGAGGTGATGGATGGGCCACCCTTGGTCACTGCTGCTCATCAACCAGCAGAACAGCATTTCCGTAGGAGGCAGATAACAGGAGACATTTGCTGACCCTCCAGATGAGGAGAGAGCTCCATCCAAAAGAAGGAAACAAATAAAAAGTGCAAAGGTAGGAAATTGCTCAAAGATTTTGTCTGAGCATGATGGGCTTGGGCTTTGGTGGAGCTGAAAAAAAAGTAACAAGAGAAAATCCTGACTCTTCAGTGTTTGCAGAGATTAAATTGGAGCCTTCTGGTCTGATCTATTGATTGTATTTCACTTCCACAAACAGCTGTGTGGCAGTACAAATTACAGGGGACACGGTGCGCGCTGTTTCCAGCCATCCGGCAATTTGCCCATTTATCTGAGCAGAGCATGTCACAGCAGCTGGGCAGAGGGCTGGCATCCACAGGAATGCGATCCCAAGGCAAAGCCAGAGAGGTGTCAACCCTCACTATGTGGCCCAGTGGTGCGTATGGATATGTGGTGGAAACATGGGTGCCACTTCTTTCATATGAGGAGATGCAAAGCCAAGGCCAGTGGAGAGGAGTTGCTGAGAGGATGGAGCACAGGAAGTGGCAGCCAAATTTTCAAATGCACTCCTCCCCTGGTGCCTGAACAGGGATGGAGCCATTTGGAAAAGTTGGGTGGAAGGGTTCTGTCCTCAGTTTTCAGGCATGCGGGGCAATGGCATGAGGTGGCTGCAATGGAACTCACCAGAAGCACTGAAATGGGCAAGTACCTGCAAATATTGACTTTAGTACATGTACCCAGAATAGTCAGCAGGAACAAAAACCAGCAATGCAAGCTCCTATTTGGATGGGGCCTTCCTGCTGGGACTTGGGGCTCACATTCCCCATACGTGACCCTGTGCTTCTGCAGTCCCCGTCACCACCACTCTTGGCAATATCTTTAATAAAAACGCTGTCAGTGTCTCATTCTGCCTGTTTTTAAGAGCTGTTAGTGTCCTGGTGATCTCTGGCCATGGGTAGGATACCCAGAACCGCTCCCCAGCCATGCAGAGAGGGACAACTGTTTCAAGGATGGATCAGGAGGGGCAGAACCTCCACAGAGGCTTCCAACACACTGGTGAAGGACCCCCCATTGCATCATTCTGGAAAACCAGGCTCCCAGCAAGTCTGAGGGCTCAGGGGGCTCCAGGGGATGGGGATGGGAGGAGTTTGCATTTTTTCTCCCATCACATTTGTCCAGAAGGGCTGGGGGTGATTGGTAGATGGACAGGATAAGAAGGGATAGGGGGCTCTGGTTAATTCTGGTTTAAACCCAATTTCATTTCCTTTCTAATTAGAGCAGTAGGAGTGTTTTAACAACTGATTATCTCTGCCGGGCAGTTGTGTTTATTCTTCTTGGCTACTTCTGTGATTTTTCCAGGCAAATCTCTGCTGCTGTTGTAACATAAAGAAGGGAATGAGGTAGAGAGAGAGCAGGATGCTCTGCCAGGAATTCGGCCCAAGATTTCCTTTTTGCTTCCTAAAGGTGAAAACCAGAAGGTGTTTGCACAGCTCTGCTGGGCAGGAGCATATCATAAGAATAGCATAGGAAAACAGTAACCCTTGCCAGCATCGGTTGCAATGTGAGCATTTCAGACCCAATAGAGGAATTCACCCTGGCACCAAGCCCTTCATTTTACGTCGTTCTCAATGCAACCCCAGGAATGCGTGGACAAGTTGCCTGTGCTGCACACTCATCCTTGTGGCCATTCTACAGGAGCTGCATTACCTGTCCCTCAGTGCCCAGTTGATTGCGTTTGGGCTCTGAGATGCCTCTTTTTCTCAGCAGGCTCTTGTCCCTAAGCCTGTATCCACTCCCTCCCCTGCACCACTCCCATGAGGGTATAATGCAGAGGGTTAAACGACATCATCCCTTGCCTCCAAACCTGGCTCATTTTGTGTTCTTTTTGCTGGGATGCATCATGCTCCATCCTGGAGGGCTTCTCCAGCCATAGGAAGGCTTCATCATGGAGATGAACAGCGACAGCCATCCACCATTCCTAAGCTATCCATTATTCCCCCTCCAAATTTCTGGACTTGGGCCCCCATAAAAAGTCATTAAACCATTTCAGTGTGACCAGCGTGGTCACCTCTATGGCATTTTCCTCCTTCGAAATGGGATGCGACAGCTTAGAGTTAACAAGTCCAGGAGGAATACCCATAAAAGAGCTGGTGTCACAACGCATTGTTAAAATAGCAGGTGAGCCAGCCACTTGGAGAGTTTAATGGGCCCACGTTTTAAAAATATCTGTGCTGCATCTCGTGCGACAGATAATAAATCTGCAGCAGATATGGATTTTCCTGCCTGGCCACAGCCCTGAGCTCTGGCTCCCTCTCTTTGCCCAAGGGGAATTTTTCTGTGGCTTTGCTGCTGCATTTTGGGGAAGGAGTGACAGAGGAGGGATGTGTACCCCTGGGCTGCAGGGTAGTCACCTTTCTTGGATGCGCAAATGTGTCCTGAGGCTTTCTGCATCTTCTGTCCTGCTGGCAAAGGCTCCTTCTGCCCAAATCCCTCATCTTCTCCAACACCAAACTTTGAGGGGGTAGGACCAGCACCTCATCCCCAGTGCCACGCGGGGCTGTTTTCAGGTGGTGATAGTGAGATGCTGTTGTTGGGAGTGGCAAATTGGAGCTGGTAGCAGGGTGCTGTGGGTTAGTTTATTTTTTTTAACGCAGACTATTTGCAAGAACTTAACGCACAGCATGGAATCTTTAAACTGACAAGTGAAATGTAGTTAGCTGAGCTTCTATTATTCCCAATTTATTACTCTGCTGCAGAGTTGTGCAGGCTCAGGGGCTGGAGGAAGGAAAGCGCGCGCAGGAGCGCACCAGCGGCGGCCAGCAACCCAAACCCAGGGCTCCCGCTGAATTATGACTCACAATTTATAAACCATTATGTGCAATGGATTTCAACTATATTTATTGCAATACGACTGCTAGCAGTTCAAAAATCAATTTGGGAAATGTGGAGGGAAAGGGCGAAATTATTAATATATTTTATATAAATGCCGTAGCTTATCCTTTCCCGGTAAATAACTGTGAGCCCGCCACTTACTGCAGGCTGGGTGTCTGTACAAGGGCTCGCCACCCATGGGTCCACACAAGCAGCCCCAAGATGATGCACAACTGACAGGAGGCATGCCCCCCCCATGTCAAAGCAATAAACTGGAGAGTATCTCACCCACTGGTTAAAACAAGGTGACGCAGAGCATTTGTAAGGGATTTGGCAATGATAAGCGCATGGGATGTGAGACCCAAAGGCTGGCTCCTGGAGCACGGGGAAAGTAAACCCTCAGCATGATGTGCATGATGGTACGGAGCACCCTGGCTGTGGGGAATGGGGACATCTGCTGCAAAAGGTTGGATGACATCGGCTTTTCCATTCCAGGGATCCGCAGCCATATGGTGCGCTCCCGACGAGAGGGTTTCTCCAAATTAAGAAAGCAAAGGGAAAGTTAGAGATTGGATGAGAAGTAAAGGGGGGGTCTGCTTGCCTTTAAGGATGACCTTTCCAAGGTTTCTTTGCAGCATCAGGAAGGAAACTTACTTCTATTTTAAAAGAAAAACTGAGTTTCTCGTACGTTCCCATGATTCCCAATGCTGGCACTTTAAATTAATCATCGCGAAGAGCCACCACTAAAATAGCAGTACCGGGAATGAACGTCCTCTGGGCAAATGTTTCAAATGCTGCCCGACATATTCGCGTTAAAGCATTATTCTTCTCCTCCATCCCATCTCATGCAAACCGTCGGAACACAGAGAGCCCCGATGGGGCAGGGGAAGCAGCAGGTTCACAGGTGATAATTTAGGGGTGGATCCAGGGCAGCAGGACTGGACTCAAGCCAGGTGCTCAGCCAGCCCGATTTGTTGCTGGTGTCAGGTGGCTGTTGTGCTTCTTTAAAGAGGAACCAAGTAAAGATTTGCTATATTTAACTCAGTGCTAGGGGTAGTGTACCTTGGAAATGAGAACGTGATCAGTGAACTATTAAATGTCGCCTTTCCGTAATTCCGCATGTGTTTATCTCTGCTGCCTGCAGTTTTTCTCCTCTCTGTTCCCCTCCTGAAAGCACAACAGTGGCTTTCATGTTTTTATTACCCGGTGCATCTGTTGCCACTTCTGTTCAGATCTCCCAAGCAAATGTATTTCCTACAAGCGCTAAAATACAACAAAAAGGATCCATAACACTCTCAGTCTAATATTAAACTGACCTGATATCCACAGACCCTAAAGTCTCCTCCAGCACAAGACCCAGTGTGGAGCCTGGGGTCGCATCAGTTCCAGCAGAGGAAAGGATGCACGGGGATGCTGGGCATGGGGATCATCAGATCTGCTCCCTCGCCTCAGGGCAGGAGCAAAGGCAGCTGGAAGCACTATTTCTTGTACCTTTTTGCCTTTTCCAAACACAACCGACCTTTTCTTGGCATTTCCTCAAAGATAAATAGCCTGATCCTACTTCCATTAATATAGAAGGAAAAATTCGCCTTGGCTTCTTCTACCACAGCCCAAAAGCACCCAGAACATCAGCAGGGGATGACACTTCCAGATTTCTTCCTCTTTTTCCCTGTCCACAGTACTGGGCTCCAAGCACGATGTCCTATGAGACTGTTGCTCTCCACCCAACTCCACCATGAAGAGTGATGCTGCTGGCGGGCATCCCTCACCACACACGTTCAGCAGACAGAGGGCTCCAGTTTCCAGGGCTATTAACCTAGCATCTTTCATCAACTACAAAATGAAGCCAAAGAAGAAAAAAAAAGAAAAAGAAGAGAGCAGAGGCTTCGTTTCCCTTTTAGAATATGTAAGCGTGTGCGTTAAGTGCTCGTGAAAATGTCAGCTTTAAAGCAGAGGGAACTGGTACATCATCTGTCAGAGCTGCAGCTGGGCATGACATTACAGCAGCACAGCACAAAGGAAACAAACCTCCAGAAGCACACAGCCCAGCACGAGAAGGAGAAGACGAAGGCCTGCCTGCCACGGCGGAGGTCATTAGGGATGGAGCTGACGCGCTTGCTAAGTTTGCAGAGCGGGCCGTATTGCCTCAAGGGCTCTTTCTGTCATTGTCTCTCACTACAAATATCCCACGGACTGGTGCACGCATATCACTACCTCTCATCTAAGCTTGCCTTTAGCCTTCCTGTGACCACCCGAAATCAGCATCCTCCACTGATCTCACAGTGCTCTGCTCTGCCCATCTCCTGGGAGAAAAGAGGATGACATATCCCCAGGGTCCAGTGGTAAATCTCAAAATCACGATGCTCCATCCACCTAGCACAGACCCTGAGCTTGCAGCAAGCCCCCATTTTTCTCCCTTCTCTTCTTTGAGGCTCCAGAAGCCTCAGCCAGCCCTATGCTAACCCCCTTCTTGGTTGGCCTCACCCAGCCCCATGCTAGCTCCCTTCTTGGTTGGCCATGCCCAGCATCTCCCCATGCCCTCACTGCCTCTCAGAGTTTGCTTTCCCTCCACATTCCGCAGCACCCTGGAGAGCAGGACCTTGTATTTTTAGCACCTGTGCCATGAAGAGCTAAGCAAATACCCAATGACATATTATCAATAGTCAGCACTATAAAAAAATTTCCCAAACTCCCAAGAAAGCCAGCCAAGTACTGGGTGAAAAGCAGTCAATTTTGGGTCACCCCGCTCCCTGTTCCTCCAGCGAGTTAGCAGAGGGTTGGGTGCTGGCAGAAACAGGGGTTGGAGGTAGAACCCATCAGCAAGCAAAGGTGGTACTGTCTAATCACAAGTGAAGCCAGAGCTGTTTAATGGACCCATTAGAGGGCATTAGCTGATAACGACAAGACATTGCTGGCATTTTAAGAAGAGGCAGCATGCAGAGCTCTGGGTCTGCACTTCTCTCCATCTGTCACACCGTCTGCAGAGCTCCTCAGTCCTTCCCAGCACTCTCTGTTAGGGCATCTGGGTGCTGGAGGGACTCTGTCCCAGCAGTGGCCATGTCCAGCATGCACTCATGGCACCAGGGCCATACGTGGGAACAACCACCTCCTGCCCATCCAAAGGAGAGCTCTACAGATGGGACACAGCTGGGTGAGGAGCGTGGTATTAAGGACTGCAGAAAAGGGAAGGCAGAGGCAAATCTGATACACAGGATGGGAAGAGCAGCACCAACAAATCTCACTGTGGAACTGGTGCTCCCCTGGGTTTGGGAGGAAGATGCTGGCCATGCTCTCCCCAAGATGCCCAACTAGGAACAGCTTCCACTTCCCAGCGTTTTTAAATCCAGCAGTTTGGTGGAGTTGTTTATGTGAGATAAGGTTCTGGCCTGGTGAATTCATCACAATTAGACTCCAGAAGTGCAGAAAACACACGTGGCTAGACTTTGAAGAGTGCACAGAACCCAATCCATGTTGGAGGGGAGCGATGGGGAGAAGAAAGACCCAAGGATACCAGCAGGGAGCCAGATGGGGGAGAAAAGGGCAATTTTATGCTCCAGCATGACAGGGAAGCCTCAGCAACTCGCTCGGGCGATGCCTGCCTGGCACAGTATGCACTTGTCACTCCTGGGGACCACAGCAGGGTGCTTCTCCTTCTTGCTTTCTCCCTTCTTCTCCTTCCCTTTCCAATCCCTTCTTCTTCCCAGTGGCCTTTTTGGACAGTAATGAATGCTGATGTCAACCATCTGCCTTTTTGTTTTGAGGCTGGATGCACTACAAATTGGCAGCCACCAAGCAGTAGAGGTGGGTGTGAGGGAGGGGGTGCCTGTCCCTATTCGTGGGTTGGATGTACCCTTCCTGGGGGCTCAATGGGCTGGATGCCCATTGAGATGCTTTCTGAGTGGCCTGCACCCAGCTTTGGTAGGATGGACAAAGCCAGGTGATGCTTTGGGGTATTAGCACCCTGCATGCTTCCCTCCCCCACCCCCTTCTTTATGCTCACCAGAACAGCCTTGCTAATGAACTCTTGCAGATGAATGCAAGACACAAGTTGAGGAGACGCTGCATGGGGCACAGGTGGAAAGGGGGGGTACCTGTGGTTCAGCAGCAGCATTAGCACCTACTCTGTCTGCCAGCGGGCGCTGCGCAAGACAAGGCTGTCTGCAGCAGTCCCACATCCACGTGCAAACAGAGTTCCAGCCTTGTTTCTGAGAGGCAGGGAGGAGCCCTGGCGCAGGGCAGGTGCAGAGCAGAACTTGTGAAGTACAAGACAGGCTATTTCGAACAGCAAATACTCGTTAGTAAGAGATATTGTTGCCTGCAGGGAGACAGTTTCTGGGTGATTGAATGTAGAACCGCTTGGAACAAATTCAATAAAACCTGGTGAGTCTTTTGCTTCTAAAGACGCTGTTTTTTCTAAGCTGGTGTTTTTGCAGAGGCACATTGATCAGGGCCACGAGTTGACTGGGCAGGTTGCTGAGGTGAGCTGCTGGGCACGTTGGGCTGGGACACAGTGACCTGCAGCCTGACCCAGCTCATGGAAGGCAGCACTTCTGTGCTCAGCTCCCAACAGGAGCACCCAGAGGGCTCTGGGGATGTTCCAGCAGGAAACCCTGTCAGAACTTCAAAAATTGCCACAGAGCCCATTCAACAGCTGTTGCACAGTCCAAAGCTGAAGCTGCTGGCATTTAGGAGCATGAAGGGTGGCAGCATGGCTTGGGTTGTTTGGTGGAGTTTTTTCTGCAGTCATCTTCCAATGGGAAGCATTCCCCAGGGCTCTCCACAGTCCCTGGATACTCTCTCAGGGCAGGAAACTGCCCTGCTGCTCCAACAGCTGCCTCCCCAAACCAACAGCTCTCAGTGTATGTTCCCCAGTGGAGCCATAAGGGCAGCTCTTCTGTGAAAACTCAACCAGATCCTCCCCAGTACCCCTCTCCTCACTGTCACAATGCAGGGACTGCCACCACCAAACCCCCTGGATGCTACCTGCTATGAGCATGTAGCTGGTTTCTCTGGGCTAGTAGCTTGGGAGTACATGCACAAGTCAACAAGAGTCAAGGTCAGCTCAGCAAACTCACCCAATGACAGAGAAAGCATTTGTGTTATGACCTTTGAGTTATCCCATTTAATTATTCCAGAAACAGCTTCAAGATAGCAATGGATTCTCTTTCTTTTCATTTAGAAAGAGCCTTCAGGACAGATTTAATTGCTGGGGTACACACTAGTCAGCTCCAGCTATGTCTATGATTGAATAAAAGTGCTGGGACCTCGTTTTAATGAAAAGTCACTGTATCCGTCTCTTCCTGCCATGTAATAGCAACAATAGCAGATTATTAGAAGCAATATCAATCTAATCCAATCCAATCTATACAGTTATTAGGCCTAGCTAACTACTGGTATTAATTTTATTACTAATATCACTGCTACAGTAAGAAATCAACCACAGCGCATAGGTTTGCATCATTCATCAAGCTGTTCTTTTGTTTGGCTTCAGATCAGCTAAATACCTTACCCTGTCACTCAAAATCCAAATATGCATTTTTTTCTTGGATTTTACCTCCTTTTCCTTCACCTTTATCTCACTGTCCTTACAGCTTTTCTTACTAATGTCCGTCCCTCTACTGGGCTGCCCCTTGCCCCCATAAAACAACTTCATGTGAGATCAAAGCCAAGGAAATACATTTTCCTACTCTGAACCCAGAGAAGCTTCCAGCAGTTATGAGTCAGCAAGGCAAGACAGAGCTTCTGGTCACTGAGAGAAACCGCTAGGAATTTGGGGAGGATGAGTCACCCTCAAAGATGGCTAGAAGAGAGAGAGAGACAGAGCTTCTCATCCTTTCTCCTCCTTATCATTCAGCTCATTTCTGTCCCAGGCTGCACATATGAAGTACCTTGAGAACTTGCTTGACTCTGTAGAAGCTCCCTCCATGGAACCATATGCACCGAGCTGGGAGAGTGCCCATTCTTACGTCCTGCCCTCCATATGCAACACTCAACTCTGGCTCCCAACATTCTCAAGGAGTTAAGTTTAACTTTGGGTTAGCTGCAGTTTCCTTGAGATACTGCCTGTCACCTCCCATACCTCTTAGCCTCTTCCTCACTCACTCAAGAAAATAACAGCTCACGCCGCTCCCGGATGCTGAAAAAGCCCACATAATTGGTACACTCTCCACAAAGTACACCTCAACCAACAGCGTGGTTATTTGGAGCACAAGGGGTGGTCTTGGCTGTTCAGCAGGGTCAGGGGGTTGACAGCCTCCATTATTTTCCTTTGCCTTCATCCAAGAAAAGTGCCCTGCCTCCTCCAAGTCAAGTCTGAGGGCACTAATTGAGAGCAGGTCTAGAGGGAGGACAGGCTTCCGTCTCGTGTTGAGCAGAAGTCTCAGCTCTAGCCTTGACATTCTGAGGATTAACCAGCTTCGATTTCTTTGGTGGGTTTTTTTTGTCCTATACCTATGTAAGAAGGATTTTGACACTGAAATGGGAAGGTCTGGAAGATGAGGATTCCCACATGTCCTCAGCTGTCTCTTCATTCACGTTTGAGCCAAAAATTGCCACATATCTCTTCAGTCAGTGTAGGCAGCATCTTGAGGACCAAAACTGGCTTATTGTGCTCTTCTGCTTTCTGATTAGGCAGTCTTGGGTGGGTACTGCTACCAGCTATCTTTAGCATCTCTCTCACACTAGAGGTAAATACCAATAATAAGAGTCATACATACTTATAAACAAATATAAAAGGAGTGTCAATTCAGCCATGAATACAAAGTTTAAGGATACTGTGTCTCATTCCCGTTTGCTGCCTCAGGCACCAGGAACTGATTATCAAAACTCACCGAGCACCAAAAATATTAGTTTAATATTTGTGTGTGCTCAGCTTCTTCTTGTGCTGGGATGACAAACAGCCTCGCGACGGCATCGCCAGAGGCACTAACACTGCCATTCTCTCTCACTGATTCTGGCACACAGAGGGATCTTTTCAAACCGATAAATGTTTTCATTTTTGTCTCCACTGAAAGGACTTCCTCTATGGAGTGATGTTTTGCTAGAGGAAATGATTTAAGAGCAGTGATATGGTTGTGATTCAATACTATGCTCAGGAATTCCTTGTAAAGTCAAGGGAGAGACAAATTCTGACATTACAGGATTACCCGAACCTTGTGTGAGTTTCTCAGTCTTGCTACAGACAGAATCAGGCAACAGACCCATGAGGAACACAATGACATTTCGTGTCACTTCAGGACACTCCTGCTCCCAAGGTGGAATGGCAGCAAATGCTCTGTCTTGTAAGTTACATCCACATAGGAGAAAATGCAAAATTAAGGGTAGAAAAGGGAGAGCAAGCCTTTGCAGACCCCTGTTAGAAATGACTTAAGGGGATGAAGTTCAGGGTGGCTGCCATGTCAGAGCTGGTTCCTTACATCCTTCCCTACTTGGAGCACATTAACCCATTGAGTTGGTGAGTGAAGCTGGTGAGAAGACGAACCCTGAGGAACAGGCTTTGCTTTCCTCCCTTTGTGCTGAGCTGATGTACGCCAAAAACCCAGTCAGGCAAAAAACGGCCATCAGAAACTGTCCGCAGAAACCAATCTGCTCACCCAAGTCAAGTCCAAATACGATAGTTTGACTGAGTTACTATTTTGCATCATAAAGGGATGGGCTCAAATCCCACTCCTGCTCCAATGGAGGCATTTCAGTTCCTCATAGATTATGGCAAAATGGGTGTTTGGTACCAGCTCCCTCCTACTGATGACATGTTTATTTTTGGCCTTGGGTGAAGGCATTGTGGACATGTTTTTGCCAAGCTGTGGAGAAGGACAATGCTGTCTCTCCTCACCAAAGCGGGCTGCAGCAAGGCAAAGTCCCACTTTCACTCCAGCGCAATGCTGAATCGCAACACTTTGTATTTGCCTGTCAATATCCCAGTTGGATTCTGCTTCTATATATTTAATTCAAGATGAGTACCGCAAGACCTCTTTTGTTAGCTGGACACCTCCTGCACATTGTTATTATTTCTTTCATAAAAATCAATAAAGGCTTAGGAACAACAACCAGCAATAATAACAATACATCTCCCTGTGTCTTTGTGTGGCATCTTGTTGAACAGCTTGGAAAAGCAGCAGACAACAGTCTAAAGGGGAAGCAAAAAAATAGTGGCAACAAAGTAACATGTAAGAACCCACAGTAGTAAGGTCACTTCCATCTCAGCCCCTAAAGTCAGCGGCAGGGGTCAGAAAGGGCAGCAAAGCTTGGTAGATAAGGCACCAGACAGAGCTCCTCTCATTCAGTATTCCCATTTCCTTGCACGTGAAGCACAGGCAGAAATGCTGATAGAAATTTAAGAGCATCACTTTGAAAGCCATAGGCAAATCACTGCCATTGAAGTGCCTTCTTGGGCACTGACGAAACTCAAGGAGATGCATCCCCTTGATGTTTTACATCTTGCTTTGAAACAAGAAGAGATGAAGAAAGATTTCCCTGTCATTCCCCTCCAGGAAACAGCCAGAGAAGCAGGAGATAAAATCACCCAGGACGCCTGCAATTCAGCTCCAGAGCATCACTTAGCCACTGTACACAGGAGGTTAGAAAAACAAGTGTGTCTACACGACAACATTTTCTCCTCTCCTTGTACCTTGATGAGCTGTTCCTGCAGCTCAAGCTGTGGCTGCTATGGGTAGAGCAGAGAGCAGGATTGGTAGGGCAGGATGAAGCACAGCTGGCAAGCTTTGCTCCAGCTTCATGCCGCTTTCACCTGAGCTGCAGCAGGCTCATCTCTCCTGCCCCAAAAAAGCCCCCAGAACTCCTCCTGGGGGAGCACTGCTCATACACAACCTGCGCTTCGCATTTACCAGGAACGTAGCACCTGGGTTAAAGAAAATATGTAACATTCTAATGCTATTGTTTTAAAGGTTAATGTATTCCCAGCCATAACTCTGAGCAGAGCTTTCCGTCCACGAACAATCATCCTGCGGCAGGAAAGTATTGAGTGGGTGACCCAGGTCCTTTCCATCTCTAATTTTTATGCATCTGTGACTCCTCTTTCATTTCTTTCCCTTTCCGGTTCACCCATCCAAAGTAATACAAAACTAAGGCTAAACACAGTTGAGGTTTTATCCACATCACAGCTACTACACACACTGCATCAGCACATACCGGAGCACCTCTGCTCCTCCACTGTTTTCCCTTCCATAGGACGGGTTACAGCTATTGCTACACACAGAGCAAGATGCTTCCAGCCAACATTTCCTCTGTGAGGATCCATGCTAGGCAGATCTCCTGGCCTTCTGAATATCTGGGTCAATGTGATCCAGGAGTAACATCCACCCCTGGAGACCAGCCAGCAGAAGACACCAACAGGCTCCTTCTGGAGCTGGGATGTTCTTCGTGCTGGCCTCAGCCCAAGGCTGAGCCACAATGGGAAACGCAAAGCCAGGCAACATAACGCAAATGGAGCACATTAATGGGAAGAAAGGCACAGCAGAAGTGACTCAGATGAAATGTAGGCCATCAAAACATTGCCATTCCTGTTGGGTTAGTGCCTCTGAAAGCTCAGTGTGTGCTGATGGGAAACAGGAGGGGAAGGATGGTGTTGGGTTGTGGTGACATTAATGCTTGCGGCCCAATTGTGCTGTATGAGCACAGGTGCTTCCCTGGAAGGAAACACAGACACCAGAGGCAGGGCTACTCAATAGTCTTTTCTTAATTCAAACTACCACTCAGGGAGAAAAAAATTGGCTTTTATTCACCAAAATGCAATTTTCTGTGGAAGTTACATGATCTCGATATTTTCCCCAGTTACTTCTTGTTGCTGTTGAAGAACCAACATGCACAAAATGTAAAAAAAAAAAAAAAAAAAAAAAAAAAAAAAAAAAAAAAAAAAAGATATTTTTCTGTTGAGTAGCTGAGAGCCAAACAGTTTTGATCGACTAGATGAAAGCGTTCAGGACAATTCCAGATCAAACATGATAAGTTGTCCAAGTGAAATGGGGCTTTTCAGCACTCAGCCTCCTCTCTGAATAAAAATGTGGATGCCAGGGGGAAGGGCAGAAGGGAAGAAAACACACCCCAGCAAACTCTACCACTGATTCCCCTTAACATTTCAGAATATTTTGCTGTGTTTGCACCAAGGGTGATTTCTCTAGATCATGGCAGCCACAATAGAAAGAGAGGGGGAAAATGCATTATAATACCTAGTTATTCAAATACACGTAATCAGAAGGAAAATCATCTCTAGTGCCTCACTGGGTGCTGGGCAGTCAATTTTGCTGTTATGGGTCTGATGTTGCTCAGGAGAGGACAAGCTGGACAATAAGGTCTCTGGCGTAACCCTGTGATTAAGGGATTACCATTAATTAACGCCTCAGCTCTGAGGGCCCTGTCTGCCTTGCCTGCGATACGGTATCTTCCCATCGGCATGAAGCAGATGGATCTGAATTTCCAAAATCTGCGAGACCCAGTGCGATAGGAGAGAGGGAGCAGGGCAGGGAGATGGGAACAAGACAAGGAAGAGAAACTGGGGAGAAGTGCAGGAAAACACATTCCTCACATTTAATTACAGGCACCGACAATGAAAATTAATTGAGTTCTTGTCCAAATATTGCAGGCTCCTGGAGATGCGGGGGCAAAGGAGGGAGTGGGAGGATGCTGAGCTGTGAGTACAGGTCAGGGAACCAGAGCAAACACGCCAAGGAAATGGGCTGAGCAAGCAGCTCCAAAGAGAGAAACACATCACATCCACAGAGAGGGAACCTATTTGCCAGGAAGGGTTGGCTGCTGGAACAGTGCTGGGCAGCACAGGATGTGCTCAGTACCCAGCACCTGGCAGCAGGCGAGCACTAATTATCCATCGCACCTTGAGACAGAGGCATCAAACATGCTTACCAGACAGGCTGGTCAAGCAGCGGGAGGATGAAGGTGTCAGACTTAGCAGAGTCCCAGCTGATATCATATTCTCACTATTTTGGGGGGATTAATTAAAAAAAGCAACTTCCTGAGAGCAAACCGTTGGAACAAGCTGTTTACAGTAACAACACCAGCAGCACTAAGCAAAGAGGGATACCCCACTGCACCTCCTAGACCTTAACCCAAATCCCAACACACGTAGACGTGCCTATAGAGAACACCACCCACTGAAGCATCCTGACTACAGGAGGTCATACCAGGGGACCAGGACTACCAGGACACAGGAACTTTCTTCAAACTCCAACCATAGGGGAAGTGAGGCGCTGGCACAGGCTGCCCAGAGAGGTGGTGGTGCCCCATCCCTGCAGATACCCAAGGTTAGGCTGAAAAGGGCTCGGAGCTCCTGATGGAGCCTGTTCCTGTGTCCCTGTTCATTGCAGGGGAGTTGGACCAGATGACCTTCAAAGGTCCCTTCCAACTCTAACAATTCCATGATTCTATGATGATTCTTGATCCAACTCCCTTTGGAAACAGGGTTTCTGGTAGCAAGAGGTGTTCATCACAGCAAGGTGGTCCTGTCCTTCCTGCAGCTACTCCTGCAGCTTCCCTTGTAATGCCTGTTGGCCAAGTAAATGCTCCTATTTCAAGGCAGGTGAATGTCAGGTAAGAGAAGTGAGCCCAGTGTATCTTTTCATTTGTATGCATGGCATTTTTTATTAAACAAAAACCCACTCTGTAGAAATGAAGCCCAGCCCCAAGGCTCTTGTTAGAGAGTTATTGATGGTGGTGTGTTCCTTTGTAACAGGGACAAGCAGCCCAGCTGCTTTTTTCTAGATTTTCTTGTGGACTTGAATACTAAAATATCACAAAATCCACCTGAGCTTCTAGTACCACAAGTGTGCTCTCCATACATGCCACAGATACCTCAGATATCCCGGCTGCTCACTAGACACCTCACAGACATTGCCACAGGCCTCCAAGACAACTGACAGCCATGTCCTCCACCTGTCCCATGAGCCCCTTGAGGAGCACCCCCAGAGATGTCACCAAATGTCACCAGTTACAGAGTGGATATCATAGAATCATCATAGAATCATAGAATTGTTTGAGTTGGAATGGACCCTTAAAGGACGCATACATGGCAAGGAAATTGTGTGTTCCAGAGCACAGTGCTCCCCATCTGGGCATCTTCTTCTGAAGTTCTCTAACATAGAATCATAGAATCATTAGAGTTGGAAGGGACCTTTAAAAGCCATCTGGTCTAACTCCCCTGCAGTGAACAGGGACACCTACAGCTCCATCAGGAGCTCCGAGCCCTTTTCAGCCTGACCTTGGGTATCTGCAGGGATGGGGCACCACCACCTCTCTGGGCAGCCTGTGCCAGTGCCTCACTGCCCTTATTGTAGACTCACCCCATTTTCAGCATTGTAAAATGGAGTGCATCCTCTTATCTCCTCCATTTGATATTTGAAGCTAAGACTTTTCTCATTAAAGCAAAACAAAACAAACACATCCACAGCCTTTCAACAGCACTAAGGTATGAGGTGGCTTCTTCCATCCTTGCTCCCCACTTGATGCCATCACTTCAAGCTTGGCTGAGGGTATGCATCAGACACAACCTACTTGGCACAACCAGATGATTGCCTACACGTATGGAAAAGCAATCACAGGCAGAAGCTTGCGGGATTTGTTTCAGAACAATGTTGTAATAAACCAGAGGATAATCCACAGCCCAGGGATGGGTCCTCTTCCCAGAGGGGAAGATGGCAAATGAGACCGTCACGTCGCATTACTTCCAGCAGCTGGGCGAGCCACTGGTGAGCGGATGCGGACCGCCACACAGTGACCACAGAGTGGCCCCACAGATGTGTCCCCAGCACAGCCCTGGGGGGGGACAATGGGAACGCGCAGACCTGATAAGGACCGGCAAGCTGCAGGCTCCAGCCTCAGCCACACGTGGTCCCTGGAGAAATTTCACCGTGTTTGCACTAATCTCCTTACAAACGGCGTTGGGGGGGTTACTTGTTTATTTTATTTTATCCGACATGTGTCAGGCGGGCCCACTAAGCCTATTACATCTCCAGGGAGGTCAGAGTTGCCCTATTTATTTATTTTTTTCCACCTGAACACCACTCATCCCCTCTTCAGCTCCTCTGGACATTTCTCCATCACTGAATACAGACCGGTGCTTCATTATTAACACTGGGAACACCTCATTGGGTTGGGAGGCTCATGTGAGATAAGCAGCCAGCTTCCAGCTAGATATCCTAAATTTCCAGAGCTCGTAGGCTTCAGAGATGAGCTATAAAGCTTGCTGGAGCACCTCTTATTGCTGTGTTTGTTTCCAAGAAACCCTCAAAATAAATAGCTAAAAAGTTAGCCGAACATTTTTCTGCACTTCTCCAGTGCAAAATTGCTCAAGCCATTGAGAATGACTCAATTGGGACCTGAGGTTTATTGGCATTGTTCCATCTGTTTGCATTTCTGAGCAGAAATAGGGATTGATGGTCTGGACTGGAGGGTGTGTGACCTCCGCAATGCACCTCAGGCTGAGGGACACATGTTGCTGAAGGGCCACTTGCCCCGAGAGCGCTCCCTAGATTGGTGCAGAAAGTGGAAAGGGTGAAAAAGGGGGGAAAAAGGAAAGAAAACAGAGCAGCAAGCAAAACCATCCATAATTGCACAGTAAATGGCCACTTTCCGGAGAAAGCGTCAGGCTCTCGCAATGCAATGGGGAGATCAGGAATACCAAGGGAGTAGGAGATATTTGTGCACGCACATGCACACACAGCAACACGTACACTCTGGAGACTTCACTACAGAAAATCAATGTGGGCTTATCAGCCTGCAGCAGAGCCAGGACAATTAAACACTTCCCTCTCTGCCATTATGTGTTGGGCTTAAGTTCTGAAGTTGTTCTCATACGTGGAAAGGGAGAAATCACCATCTGTGCCAGCATCTCCAAGGGACAGCTCTCTCTAACGCCGGCAGTAGCCAATATTACTTCCACGTTGCCTTCTTTGCCCTTAAAAAAAGTGATCTGTCTTTTGTTTCCTGGCCATGGACCAAAAAAAAAGGAAGGCAACACGCATTCAATATCGATTTCCTTGCTGGAACCAGACCATCTCCTCTCCTTGCAGACAGACACCCGCGCTCTCAGGAAGAGCCCCTCCCCAGATGCGGAGTTCTGGCGTCCTCCTGTTCTTCTCCAGCACAGAGCAGAACTTTGTAGAACACCCAAAATGGGGCTCAAGGTGCAGAACCGAGCACAGACCCAGAGCCTTGAGTGAAGGAGCACCAAGAAGCATCACCCAGTAATGAACACACCAGCACTGTAACTCACTGCTGGTAGGGCACAGACAGGGTATGGGGTTTGGCTTCCAGGGAGCACAAGAAATGCCAGCACCTCCAGCTTTGCCCTCGCAACGTTTGCACAGCCTTCAGCCCTGCAAAACTGTTTTCACATGGCACCTCTGGCCACAGCCACACCAAAACCCAGATGGGCATCCCAGCCCTAATGGCCACGCTCCTCCTGGCTTAGAGAAAAACGCAGAGAAGGGATGTGTGGTGGGAAGCAAAGGGGATTTGTATCCCTGCCAGTTCCAGCAGAGCCATGGAGCAGTCCTCACTTTGTGCTTGCTTTTGAGAAGGTGATGCTCGGGCCTCCAAAGGACATCGCAGAGAGGTGACACGGGGAGGTGACCGCGGCCTAGTGGCTGACGGAAGCAGAGAGCTCCAGCTGAAAAAAAGCGTTCCTGACCCTTGCTGACACAGCCAGCAACACATCAGCGCTGGCAGCCCGCCTGCGCCACAAGAAAAGTGCAGAAGAAAGCAGCAACATCAAGCAGACCTGCTCCTTATTTCATTTTTCTACCTGGCTGGCCATATTCAATTCTGTGTTTAATTGGTGGCAGAAAGTTTCTGGAACAAAAAGCATCCATTTGTTGTTTTTGTACTTTGTTTTTCCCTTCTCTTAAAGCCTTGTCAATGGATTCAGAGCAGGTCAAATGCTGCCAGCCCTCCTGGGTAATGCAGGCTGCAAACAGTTGATTCTGTGAGAGCTGGGCTGCTGCAGGGGGAAATGAACCTAAACTCATTGCACCAAGAAAAACGTGGGGCTGGGGAGAGGGACAGTGGACAAATCCTCATTTCCACATGCAAAAAAAAGGGCCCTCCTGCACAAACAGAGGCACTTGATATTCGCTCCTCATGGCTTGTTATTTATTATCACACTTCCTCAAAAATTGCAGGAATCTAATCAGAGCCCAGAAACAACAGAGGATAATCTGGGTGATCAGTCACAGGCGAGCAAGGAGGAATAATAAGCAGTTGGAGTGACCACTTGAGCAGGGCCGGGCTCACGGAGTGCTTGGTGACCACTTAGCAGTGATGAAGGGATCTCAGGCTGAAAACCCACTTAAGGCCATCGTTAATTCCCAGCCCATGATGATCCCATTGACATCTATGGATTGCTTTACACACTCGAGATTTAAGCATGTAAATGTGAACTTGGCCCTGGGTTCACCATACATCTACCAGCATGTGGTTACAGAAAAGAGAAAGGGCCAGGCTGCCCAGGTGGCTTGCCATGATGGGACCATCCTTCACACCAGGATGACATTAAAAACCCATCGCAACAATATTTTTCTTGCTCTAAGCGTGAGCCAAATCAGTGTATCTTAAGACAACACTGCTTATTTCAGTGCCTTCCTTATGTCCTCTCTGTACACCCCAAGTTTATATCTCACCACCGCAACCCAACCCAAAGTGGAGGAGCCCCATCACTAGCAGGGCCAGACAAGGTCTGATCAATGCTGCTCTGAATGCTGCTCAAGGGCTCTCAGACATAACTTCTGCCTGTACTAAGCTCCTATAAATACCAGGGAACAGGGGAACATGGTCCACTCGTTCACTCCACCAATGCCCATGTCTTCTGCAGGTGCCTGTCTGGCTCCCTTCTTTGGGAACACTGCGTGGGTGTAAGCTCAACTCATAGCACAGGAATCTACAATGCATTTCAATAACTGCATTATTATTTAATTCCTTAAGTGACCCAGGAGGAGACAGCTAACAGAGCCTGGAGCTGCCCTGTCTGGCCATCCCTGGCACCTTGCACTACTTCCAAGTGGTCCTTTGGATGGCAGAAACCCCACAGGCACTTCTAACATCTTTGGGCTGGCAATCCTGTGCTGGGTTAGAACTCACACTTGCAAGCTGTGGTGATTGCACAACAAGGAGCTGAGCCCTTCGGGTGGCTGGGGACAAGAGCAGCCATCCCTGGTGCATTATTAATACCACTAATGAACAGCTGAAACAGCATTACCCCCTTGCTTGAAAACTTCATAACTAAAAATCTTGAAGCTGACTTGTTTCTGTAGCAGAGTAAAATCTGTATTTATTCATCTGCAATGCATTCCCACTTGTGGTTAGCACAAGGCTTCTTCTCTTTTTTTTCCCTTCTCTTTTTTTTTTTTTTTTCTGGGAAGAAACTATTATTTTGCTGTTTCCCCGTGCCCTAAATGAGTTCTCTCCTGACTATACATGCACTTCGAGATAACAGCTGGTTATCTCATGTGGAACAGTTATCTCATGTTAGATCATGTGGAAACACTTCAGACAATGAAGATACAATAATTCAGAGTCAAATTTAGACACCAAGCCAGTAATTAACAAAACCCATAGCTACCGCAAGGAAAAGCTATTGTAACACAAGAAATGCAATACAGCATCCAAAAAAAAGCTTCTATTTTTCTTACAAAAAGCCTGTATAAGCTTAGCAAGCCAGAGTACATCAAAAGCTTTACATCGCCAGAAGAGCTACAAGCAACCTGACTCTGAGGCACATGGCCCAGCAGGCAGGTGGGGATGGGCTGGTGGTTGGACTTGACTATCTGAGAGGTCTCTTCCAACCTTTATGACTCTATGATCCAATGAATCTATGCAATGGCTAGTACTTGGAAGTCTCACCATGAACCATAGATGTATTCCAATACCAAGGCTCTGACTCCACGGTCACAGCCTGACTGCCCTGAGGTCTTGGATCAGGGAACTAGAACGTAGAGGGCCATGTTGTCAAAACAACCTCTAGCTTTGGGTATGTTTCTAATGAGCTTTCATAAGGAAATGGATAAAAATGTGAGCTTTCTGCTCCAGAAGGTCTAAAACACCCAACTTTTGCCGTCACGTTGGCTGAAGTTTGCACTGCTGGACATCTCAGTGCCTTCGGTTGGCATTAACAATAACACCCAAGATGTTCTGTGCACTGAGCCTGGAAAATAAAGAGCCTTAGGAATAGGAACGAGCTGCAGGGAGGCAGCGAAAAGTTAATCACGTTCAGATCAGAGGGAAAACAGCAAGCAATTTCATACAGTCGCTACAACTCCTTCCCCCACTATTTCTTCACTTTCAGGCTCCTGACCTTCTCTGTTCTGGCCAGAAGGGAATAGGAAAGCTCTAAGAAAGCCATTCCTGTGTTATTTTTAGCAGAGCCAGAAGAAAAGTGACTGGAAATAATCCATGAAAGCGAGCTTTCACCTTGATTTTCAGACTCTGGAGATTTCGATAGCCTTGATAACAATCACAGCTTTACCAAAAGCGTATAAACTGCTGAGTGATACTGAGAGCATAAATTGAGCTCTTCCTTTCTTCCTGCTTTGCTTTAAAGACCTAGCAAGCCACGGGTGGACACTGAAGGAAATGACTTCCCTGCAAGCCAGCGAATCCATGGCTATGCAGCAGCAGGGAGATGCTGCTTGGCTCCAGCTAGCAGTAATCCACTGTGTTTAGATGCCTTCAGCACACATGAGGGTTTGGAAAGATGATGGTGTCTTGCAAAAGAAGATACTCTTTCCAAAGTAGGATTAAGACCTCCTCTAGAAATAACCATTCCCTCCCCTATGACTTGGACAGAACAATGTTGCAAAACAAACAAAATGATGGCACAACAACATTCGGAAGAAAAGCCCTCACTCCTGAGTTATTGAAACCCACCAAGCCTTTGCTCTCCACTCAAGAAGAGCCAAACCAGTTGAAAAAAGGTTGATAGAAAGATACCTGGACAAGAGTGACCACGTGGGGAACTCCATGTTTCTCTGCCTGCCCCAACCTGCAAGCACTGCTGCCAACAGCTGCTGATAGGATGCAGACCTCAGCTGGGTGCTTTAGAGACCAAAGAATTTAATTAGAGCAGGCACACTCCCAAGATGCTGATAATAAGAACAACATGAGGGCTGATCCCATTAAGTTGACCTTTTCTGTTGATTGCCGCCATCTGATGTCTTCTTCTCCTCCCTTGTGCCCACCCAACTTCTTGTGCTGCCTGTAAATGTTAGGGCATCTGGGGAAGGAGAGAAAAAGAGAAAGGAAGGAGGGAGGGAGGGTAGAAACAGGGACAGAACCATTATAGTCTAGGTTGGGCATCAATTTGTTGTGTGATGCTCTGCTAATTCATCAGGTAGCTGCTTGAGCAGCCCTCTACCATGCTTCCAGCACTTCCCTGACCCCTGCACAAGCAAACCATCACCTCCAGTTTCATTTCCCCATTCAGACATCCCCAAGCTGCTAGAGACCAAAACCCACTTCATTTCTGCTGATACCTTTTAAATTGACCACCACAACCAGGCTGGTTCACTGGCTGGGTTTTATAGACAGATCAGTTCCTTTTTCCAGCATCAGCTTTTCTTCCTCCACCAAATCCCTCCTTTTCCCTCTGTGGCCAGGGCTGCTAACAGTACTTCTTTCCAGGATGGCTGTCCCTGACTTAGGAGGTGGTAGAATCCCTCTGCCTCTGCCCAGGCTCTTCTCTCCCAGCCATCCTCCCAGCTCAGCACCTCACAGCATCAGTCAGCAGTAGCTTTTTGGATTCCCATTATTCAGGCTTCATTGGGATGACTTGTGCCCATTGCAACCCCACACATGAGAAGGGATTTTCAAGCCTAGGGCTGTGATTTGTGCTTGCAGCCATGGAGCTGCCCTGCCTTCAAACCTCAGTCCCACTTTTGGGCCATGCCGCACTGCTCACCCCCAGACCTGCTATTATGGCTGGGAGCAAGCACAGAGGCACTAAAAACTCCCACTTTGCTGAGTTTTAAAACCTTTTTCCAGGATCGAAGAGGCGCTGTAAGTGTTGTCATGGCAGGAGATTTATTGCTGTCTCAGGAAATGTTTCATTATTCTTGGGTAAGTGGTGGCAGTGAATTTCTGCCTGTCTGCCCAGCCATAAAGGGGCCATTGCACAGGTATTTCTGGCAGCTGGATGCGGCTGGGCTCTAGCACATCCCCTCCCAGCTCAGAGCAGTACTGCATTGGAGAATCTCCACTTCTCTAGGCTCTTGGTAGCTTCTCTGATGGTCCTTACACCCAGTACTTCAGCCAAGCAATCAGCGCCTGTTCTTCAGCTCCATAGTACTCTCTGTGATTTCATACCCATCCCTGCCTCCATCAATCCCTGTCTGCAGTGGATAATTTTCTCAGCTTCTCCCCTCCATTCCTGAGGATGGGAAGTCCAGAGCTGCTCACAGATTGCTCAAGGAGGGGTACACCAGCCACTCATTAAGGAACAGAGCAACGTTCCCCATTTCACCCTCCCTTAGCTCCCTGTAACTCCCATCATCTTATTTGCGGAGTTTTTGACGACCGTGGAGCGTGAACTGTCACTGTGATAGATGTCTGTAGCATGACTCTCAGCTCTCTCTCCAAGCAGTAACAGCTAGTTCAGAGCCCATCTCTCTGTGTGCAAAGTTAGACTGATTTTTCCCCTGTGCATTGTTTTTCATTTAGCAGCCTTGAATTTCATCCGCCGTTTTATTATCTGCTCACTAAGTACCATAAGGTCCTCTTCCCATTCTTGGAGGCTAGCCGTATTTTCATCTTTTTGGTATTAACTCAGCGTTGCCAGCAAATGCTGTTATTTCATTTTTTATCCCAGACCAGCATCCAGGTCCCTTCTGAAGGTGCCAAGCAGCAAGGTGCCAGCACAGAGTCCCTTGGGCTCTGCTGGTCCAAAAAGGATTTCAGTGACAGATGAGCACATGGGCAGTGTGAGGCTGGGGCAGCACATGAGCTGCAGAGCCATTTAGACACCGGACCGTCACTTTGCTCTCCCAGTCTGGGAGGATGCAGCCAGATGGATGCACAGGGTGTCAGCAAGCACGTGAGCCTCTTCTCCAGGCAGCATCTTCCTTGGGGAGTGCAGGTGGGAGCTCCCTCGTTTTCAGACAGCTGTTTTCTAAACTCTTGCAGCCAATGGGCCATGGGCACCTTGCAAAACTGCACATTAAAATGAGCCATGGCCACTCCATTAACCATTCCTCAAAGCTAGGTGGTGGAAGGTAAGTTTATTAACCGCTGAAGAACAGTTTCCCTCTGTAATGAGCTTTACTCCAGTATTGGAGAAAAAGCATGCCTTACTTTTCTCCTCTAATAAATGGCTTCTTTAAAGTTTAATTAATTTCTCCCTGCTCTCCTTTTGTGGCAAAGTGTCACCCTGACCACAAGACAAACTCTGTTTGTTCTTTCGTTTGGAGTCAGATAAACTGCTCTGCCACATTTGCTGGGACTTCTGTCCTCCCTTGCTGCATATCCCAGGGAGGAAGGTAGCAATCACAGTGATAAGTGATGCTCTGGGGCACCACACACCTCAAGTGATGGGTGGGTAGTGAGGAAGCACACATCTGAAGGTGACCTGAATTGGCTGCAAACTTGCTGCATGGCCTCACAGCACCAGGGCAGCATTCAGGTTGGATGGGGGAGTCACCATCCCTGGAAACGTTGCAGAGCTGCGGAGATGTGGCACTGCTGCAATAAAAAAGGCAGCAGAGACCCAATTTGGCCTCAGATCTGCCTTGAGGACTCGCATAGGGATGGCACACATCTTCACGCCATCCCCATGGTGTCCATTTTGGGAAGATAAGGTGCACCTGGTGCAGCTTTGGGGTTCCTGTACCCCAGTGCACAGGGACCAGAGCCAGCCCCAGGTAGGATACAGACACATTGCCCTGCAGTTCCAAGTTGTGCAGGTTAATTAATCGTGCCGGGCTGACAGCAGCCAGGGGTTTTTGTGCACTGAAGCTTTCAGACACCAATGCAGTAATGGTCTCTAGCATGCAGACGGTCTCAGAGGATTTGTCCTTCCTGCCCAAAATAAAATTAATTAATGATGGCAATAAAATAAAGCAATCCAGGAGAGTGAGAGCATCCAGGGAGACTGCTACAGGCACACAGCAAGAATCAGATTTGAGGAGCAGGACACTCCGCAGCCGAACACCTGCAGACATGGGCAGCATGTTACAAGCTACACGGTGCCTGCTCCTGTTTTGGGTGGGAATAGGGTTTTTTGGCTACTCTGCCAGGTGGTTCTCCTGCTGGTTCTCTAGCAGCGCACACATACCCATCTGAGGTCTAATCACCGTCCACTCGCTTCTCCAGCGCTTCTTAGGCACTTCTAATTGGCACTTGACAAAGTGCATGCCACACGTTGGTCAATACCAATTAGCATGCTTATTAAGCACACATATTTGTTCGCAGCAGTTATCTAATTACTTCACAAGTGCGTTGAGGGAGATGCTCTGTGCAGGGTGCCATGGTAGAGGAAGCTTCAGGTGGTTCACTGAGCTCTGCATCTTGCTCAGGAGAAGGGGCTGCATCCAACCTGCGCTTCCCTGCTCCCGCTGGGCTCAGGACTTGCACCTCCAAGGGACCGAGCATGTGGAGAGTCAATGGGGAGACACCATCTGCATAGCCCCACACCCATCTGCCCCAAAGGGATGTCCCCAGAAACGTCCTTCACCTCCCTTTTGTTCCCTGGTGCATCTCTGCAGTCTTGATCTAGGTCTTTCTGTCACCTCCAAGACATCCAAGCTGCAGGACCCACCCCAAAGCATGTGTGGACCTGCTGGGTGCACAGCCATCGCAGCTCTCAGCTCCCACCGCCTGCAACTCCCATGGAAATGTGGCTCAATTAGACATTTTGGAGACGTCCTTCTACAGAATTAATTGCATGGCAGCCAGGGAGCCAGAGCGACTAGAGAGTCTGAGACACCTGAAATGACATTTACCAGGCTCCTGCTTTTTATTTGTTGCATATCACACCAAAGGCTGAGCCTACCTGGTGGGTACTTCTGTTATCAGGCAGCAGGCAGAGTGGAGCATTGATATGACATTCATGCCCAGGAACCAAAACAGACCCTACGCACTGTTTTAATTTAATGCTTATGAAAGCTTCCAATTCTGCCTTTTTCCCCTCCATCCCTTGGAACTGGTACAGCACAGCATGGCTGGGCAAGACTGCACTCCTTTCTGTATCAGAGCTGGCCTGAAAGGACTTTTCTGGATGGTGGAAATGATGCCACCTTTGTATTTTGGATGTGGGGAAGTAAACGAGGATGGAGGATGCTCCAACACCCAGGGCAGAGCTAGGAGAAGGAGGAGGAAAAGCACGGCCCTACTGTCTGTTCTACTTTTGCCATCCAACCAAGGCATTTTTCCCACTCCCAGTAAGACTTCTCCATCCTCTGAAGAGCTAAAAAGCAGCACTGGTGCCTACAACATGTGTATGCTTTGAAGGGCTGCATTCCCCCACCACAGCTTGGGCTGCCTGGATGGACGGAGCATGGCCACATGTCCATGAGGCTTCCTTAACATGAAGCCAACCTCACATTAAGCATGAGAAGCACATTGAGCCACTCATCTCTCACGTGTGCCTATTAAGTGAAAATTAAAAGAAAATTACATGGGGAAGTCAGCATCACATAGGAGAGGATGGGCTGTAATTACAGCTATTAGTTGGCTGAAAGTTCCATTTTAATGCTCTCTGGCCCACACCAATGTTCTCTAGGGAAATTTTCTCTCTATTAATTCTGGATACGAATGGGGAGGCTCTAGGAGTCCAGGTAGGTGACTTTCAGCTCTTGTTCCCCAGCAAGTTTTTGTCTCAAGCACTGATAGACTTCATGAGGAAGCAGCACAGGAGAGGCCAACCCTTCCTCTTGCACATCCCACATCCTCTGCCAGTGTGGGAGCTCCTGAACCCCCAGGCTAGCAGCAGCTGGGAATCACCCATCCAGGTGATTTTTCATCAAAAACTGATAACTAAACACAACTGAAAGGTTCTGAGCAGCGTATGTGCATGGAGGATCTGAAGGAACAGCACGTGGTATCTGGCCAGCCCACCCAAGGAGCAACCAGGGCCAGGACACTCCTGCCATGCAAAACACAGCCCTGTGTTCGAGCAGTGGGAATTCATTAGTATCTGCCGCCTAAACAAGGTACACATGGATTTGTAAGTCTTAAAACCAAGGTAGTAACCGGCCTTTTCTTCTAAGAAGGCCCTTGGGTCAGAAGGCACTAGAGCAATGGGTGCCCCACCCCTGGATGTGCCCATTGCCATGGATGGGGCCTGGGCAGCCTGACTTGGTGGGAGACAACCAGCCTACTGCAAGGGGTTGAGGCTGGGTGGGCTCTAAGGTCCTTGCAGCTCAATCAGTCTGTGATTCTATGTGCAGCTCTGCTGTGCTATTAAAAATCTGGGGGGAAGTAAAAAAGTAGAAAGTGACACATTTGGGATTTTTTTCTTTCTATAACAAATATTTCTGTGGATAATTAAGTGCTCTCAATTTTGCATGGGTTAGAAAGACACTTTCTACTGGGGACCAACCAGTTCCCCTCCAGCAGAAGGTTAAACCTGCCCCACTCTGGCCAGCATACACAAACTGGGGATGCTCTGGGCAGCACCCTGGCAGGAAAGGGTTTTTCTAACAGCCACAAGACCTTTCTTTCCAAGCAGGAGGAAGCATTCACCAAGGTGAGTTCAGGCAGAAAAGGGGCATTTTATTCAGCCCCCACCTTGGGGGCTCAGAGCAAGAACTTCTCCCTTCACACAGTGGCTCTCTGCAGACAGCAATAACAAGGATCTACGTGCATTTTGAAAAGAACAGTTTGCACTATCACCCATTTTCAAGCATGTGAAGCCCATAAGGTTTCAAGAAATATATGTTTGATTTTCTCCCTTTCTCTAATGATTCTATGTTAGGGAACTTCAGAAGAAGATGCCCAGCACGCTGCTCTGGAACACAACTTTCTTTGCCATGTAAGTGTCCTTTAAGGGTCCCTTCCAACTCAAATGATTCTATGATTCTATGATGATTCTATGATATCCAGTCCGAGCTGGAAGCGAGTCCATGCGAAATCGATGTGCAGTTAGAGAAACACCGAGGGCTGCCCGTCAATAGGCTGAAAAGGCACTAGGGCTGCCTGCACAGCCCAGTCAGCAGCCTGCTGCTATTGTCAGGAGAAGTGTCAGGCTTTAAAAACAGCATCGTGCTCTTCCTCCTCCCTCTCCTGCGCAAATTAACCCCAAATCTCTTTGTTTACCCTCTATCCTAATAAGTTCTTGTTGCTCACAGAAGTAGTATCCTAGGCTCTTTCCGGAGCAGAGAAGAGCCTTTGTTCCCTTTCATCCTGGGAAAAAGAAGGGCTTAGATAATCTCGGAATGCCAGAAAGCAATTTATTTTGACCTAAACTGTTTCTGCAATGTCATCTCTTGGCTTCAGCATGGGGAAGTGCTGTTAGCAGCATTCATGCGCCCTGGGCTCCGTTTGGGCTCCAGGTGCCATTTGTGGCATTGCACACTCTGAGATCCCAATAACAGCCCCAGGAGGGAGCCCTGTCCCATCCCCATCACCCTATGGCACCACCACAGGCATCCTTCCCCCTCCCAAAACAAGCTTTCTAACGGTGGATTTATGCTGCTCTTCTGTTCTGTTACTAAGCCTTTGGGTGAGCTCAGCTCTTTGCCTTCAAGATGTCTCTGGCAGCCTTGAGCATGGAAACTTTCTCTAGAAAGGAAAAGCAAACACAGGGAACATCACAGAGCCATGCAGCTGATGGCAGGAAACAACACCAGATGCTGCAAGACGCTCTGAGAGCAGCGAGAGCTGACAGCGCAGTGCTTAACAGATAACAGCAAGCATACCTTCCAGCTCCCCCATCCTGCTCTGCCAGAGCCCCAGTGACTCCCCCGCTGCATGGTGCTTAGCCCCATCCAGCAGCTCAGGGGCTGCAATAACTCAGCATGCTGTCAACGGGGAATATTTTTATGCCTCTGCCTCCCCGCAGGCAGGGGATGCCTCCTCTATTTTTTCCAGGCAGTTCCCTTTATTCAGTTGTTCAGAGAAGAACAACGCGGAGCTCAGTCCCAAATCTTTCTGCCTAGACATAGAATCACAGAATGGTTTGGGTTGGAAGGGACCTCAAAGCCCACCCAGCCCCAACCCCTGCCATGGGCAGGGCTGCCTCCCAGCAGCTCAGGCTGCCCGGGGCCCCATCCCTGGCACTGTGTACCTCCAGGGATGGGGCATCCACGGCTCTGGGCAGCAGTGCCAGCACCTCACCACCCTCTGAGTGAAGAATTTCCTCCTAACACCTAACCTAAATCTCCCCTCCTTTGAGGTGGGGGAATGGCAGCAGAGTGATTATCACAGGAATGCTTGGACTTGCCTGTTGTGAGCCATTGGGAAGAATGGCTGAAAGTTTGGTCATCCAAACTTCCAGGGCACCACACAGTGTGGGGCTTCTCCCTCCATTTACCCACAAATTACAGAAAAATAATTTTTTTAAAGTTATTTGATTCCCTGGCAGGCAGCAGCATGCTCTGTAGAGCACCCTTGCATCCTGAGTCTCTTCCTTCAGGCTGGGAAAAGAAAGAGCATCCCGCAGCCAGCTCCAGCTGGGCATTATTTCACCCTGCATGCTTCCCTGCAGGACACCAATGTGGACAAATGTCTACAAAGCCTGCGGGAGTTTTATCAACACTTTTTCTTTAATGTTTTCCACTCATAGGGTAATACCAACATGCTGATTTGTTGTGCAATGGCACAGCAAACAGTGTTGGTCCACTTTGAAGGAGCAGATGGGCCTGTCACCACCACATTTGCCTGGAGACTCAGCCCACCCAGTGCTGGGGGCTTTCAGGCCTGAGAGATGCTGCAGGCACGCATCCCTCCACACTAGAGACAAGGAGAGTCTCCAGCCTCCTCCAGAAATCTTAAAATTAGCCACACATATAACAGGTGCACATTTAGTATGAAAGGAAGGTGCTTCACAGAGGGCAAATATTAAACTGTAAAATGTATCCAGAGGCATTTCCAGGAAAAACAGGTTTTAACCTGGTGCTGTGCTGAGCAAGTTGCTCTGAGAGCTCCCAGGAGCTGCAGGATGACTGCTGGAGGAGTAGAACCCAGCAGAACCTCTACTGAAACCCAAAAAGGTAACATCAACTGGCTTGCCAAGCAGCTTGTTCCTTTTGTCCCATTGCCACCCCATCCATGACTTTCTATCTCCCCATCATTTGGCTTCGAGAGCCTGCAAGAGCCATACACCAGTTTGCAGGCTGCCTTGCTGCAGGGTTTGCAGCATGCACTGTGCAGGCTTAGCTTTTTTTTTATTATTCCCCCTCCCTACAAAGAAATGTGAGATACAGCAGAATAAGCCAAGCATCTCCCATAAATACATCAAACAAAGTAGCCCCAACCAATGTTTGTCACCTCAGATGTAGAGCTTCTTTGGATGATTAAAAAGTCACTAGAGACAGCTGGAGCCTTTCTTCACTTATGATAAGGCCTGGCATAAAAATACATTAGTGATAAATTCCTGACAGGTGCCCCTAAGTATGGAGAACCTGTCTGCAGCAGCTGTGAGTTGCGACCCTATAATTCTTCCAAGGGGTTCCTATGGCACCATGGGTCATTAAGCGGCACCTAGGAAGCCCTCTGTCAGCTGGGTGTGAGCACAGCCACCAGCATCCCTGGGCTGAAAGCAGCGTGCCACGGCTCAGTGGCACCCCAGCCCTGTAGACATGTCTTCTGCACTCTAGCTGATGCATACAAGGGTTATTTTCCAATACCAGCGACCATCAAAGACAAAGATGAAAAATAAAGTGAGCCACAAAAGCTGTGTGCTTCTCCCCATGCCCCTTCTTATAATAATGCCATGTTCTCATTGCAGATTAACCTGAGCTTTGCTCCCAATTATTATTTCATTTTCCTAAGTGCAGAAGCAGAAAGGGGCCTGACAAATGAACTGAGCACCACTGTTGCACAGCACTTCCACTTCTGCAGCAGAAATCCTCCTTCACAACAATCTGGGCTCTGCATCCCCATGCCTTTTTACAGCAGCTAGGACACCAGGACCACAGTGTTTCCACCTTTTGATCTGAGGGACTTCAAAGGCTTTCCAGCAGGGCTCCCAGCCCATGGGGTGAATCCTAACCTGTTGGTGCAGTGGGGCTCATTTGTGAGCTGCTGAGGTCAGAGGCACCTGCCCAGATCCCCCAGCCTGACCTCCTCCTTCGTGTATTGCACCTGAAGCAGCTGTCAGCCACCCCTTCCATTTGCAGGAACCATATGGGGTGAGACAGGGGGTTGACTGCATCTGCTTAGAGCTGATGGAGCGTTGTGGAAATGATCCTCAGACGGGGCACAGAGAAGTACACCAAGGCAAATCAGCCCCTGCACCCTGAGAGACTGCCGTGCAAGTACAACATGTGAGGGTTACCACTGAGCCAGGTATCTGCTCCCTCCAAGTGAGCAGAGCACGAGGGGAAGGAGCATGAGGGAAAGGAGACTATTGATCCCTTTCATGGAGCAGGCTGCAAACAACCTGAACCTAAAAGCAGAAATCATGTCAGCAGCTGGATGCCTTTAGTGGGAAAAAAAGGCAATTTGAGCCCTGCCTAACTTCTTCCTGCCGAAACAAATATCATCTGCACTCACCCTTCTCCATTCTCACTCCTTTCTGAGCCTCCTACTGCGTCCTCGACAAAGAACAGGAATGCTTAGCTTTTTTCTGAGGGTGTTTCTTCCCTGATGCTAATCAGACAGGCAGCTACATAGGAAAGCAACATGAGCATCTGAAGGCGCAGGGACACTTCTGATGGTGGAAGGATTTTTCCTCCTGCCTGGCATGGGTAGCCAAGGAGACAGGCAATGCCTGACCCCGCTGCTGCCAGGCAATTTGTGATACATCGCCACATTTGCAGAAGTAGCATTCCTCGAAGAGCTCATCAAAAGCAGAATGTATTTCAAGATGAAAACATCCTGGTAATAAACAGGCAGAATTTGCAGCCCTTAGCAGCCTAACAATGAACCGGTGTTAGCTAAGGGTTGTGTAAGGGTATACCTCAGGGAAGCAAAGAGATGCCGGTGTCTATCAAAAAAGGGCTCTGTTGACAATGCATCCAAGAGGATCCCCATGTCCTTCAGGAAGGCCCAACCAAAACATGGTGTCAGAGACTTGGCCAATTCCTGTTAAAAACATTTTTCCACCAGCTTTCACAGAGCTTGGATCAGCACCAGAAAGGAGCGAGGTGTCAACATACAGTACATATTCTTCAGACCTCAGGACCTCATTAGCAGAGCAGTGTGAATAATAGATCTGCTGGTTAGCTGGTCCAGCTGAAAAAACACCCAAAAAACAATGGTTTGGAGGTCAACAAATTCATTTTGAGTTGACCTAAAACCATTCATGTTACCCAAAACACAATTTCTGGTTTCAAATGGTCTTTTTTTAACTGAACAATTTTTTATCTGTGAACCTTTAAGAGATGAAAACACAAACAAACTTCTTCGCTAGCACCTTGTTTCCAAACTCAAATCCAAAGCCCACCAAACCAATCACCCAACCTGCCCTCTTAACAACAGCTGATGGTGACCATGCTTGGAAGCCAAGATGCTCTGCACTAAAGCTTTGCAGCCCCATGGTCACCCAGATGAAATGGCATGAGCTCCAAAATGACCTCTGCAGATTGCAGAAGGCATGGGGATGGAAGCAGGGCGGGGGTCTGTATTCAGGATGTGAATGCTGCCCCATTGCCCTGCCCTGTTCTGCAGACGCTGGAACCAGCAGCAAGTCGTCACAGTGATGAGCATTCAAATAAACCTGGGAGGCATTCAAGAGGTGGTTTATAGATGGTTTAGGTATTTATGGCAGGAAGGGGCAAGGTTGTGCCAAGCTATCCCATCCCCAGTTAGCAGTGATGATCATCCACTTCGCTGCATGTTAGGGTCTCTGGATCTCCAGACCAGGAATAATCCTCCCTGTAACATGTTGTTTTTATGAGCTGCAACAGATGTTTCAGACCACACATTATCCAGCTCTGTCAGTGCCAGAATGAAGCGAGGAACATCATTACAGGCAGACAAAGGCGCGGGATGGATTTCGTCTGGCCAATCATCACAGCCAAAGCTGGAGCCCTGCCAGCACACGTGGCTAAAACCTTCTCCTCCCACTCCAGCAAAGCATCCCAGGAGATCATTAGAGACGGCACGTGACCATCATCAATGATTAATCACAAAAAGTTGTTATTTCTCAAAGCCAATACACATTACATCTCTATCATGGGTTTGACAGCAGTAACAACACTTACAATTAAAGTTAGGTAATACTGATAAACAAGATAACACTCACTGATGATCATGTATCTGCATCGAGTCCCATGAGGTTTTTCTTTCCCCTGTGCCAATATTTCTCACCTACCAGGAGGAACAGTTAAGTGCTCTCTAAATACCTGGACTGGGCTCCAGGCACCCAGCTCCTGGGGATTTGGGAACACAGGTGTTGTCGGTGCCCCGCACCCTCTCCAGGCTGCACTGCCAGCCTCTTCACGAGCAATCCCCAGAAGTCTCACCACGGCTCCATTCAGCAAGTGTTCATAGATTTTCATATGTAAATATAGTAAGAGGATTGTAGGGGAGAGATTTGTCTTGACTTGGAGATTAGTTATAGCTCCAATTTGGCTATGTGTGGAATGCTGCTGGCTAGATCTTGACCACTTCAATTAGCTCAGCACTGTTTCTCCACATCCCTGCTCCCTGGCCAGGTGCAGCTGGCAAAGGGAAGCCAGAGGCTTGCTGAAGCTTTGAGGGGAAAAACACTGCAAACAGCCTCGCTTGCAGAAAGGTGTTCTAGCACTGAGCCAGCAGACCTCAGCTGAGCACCTCTTGCGTATGTCCTGTATATCATGTTCCCATAACTCCTCTCCAAACCCTGGTGCCCTGCTCTTCTTTCCTGCCTGAGCCATGAGAACGTCCAGGATGAGGGATGGATGTGGTGGTGCCCAATGTGGCACCAGGACACGAGAAAACAGATTACAGAGCTCAGAGCAGAAAACCATCACCAGCACAGCTTGAGTTCTCTCTAGCATCATCTGTCAGCCTGGGGTGGGCTACCCAGTGAGCACCATCACAAGCACCATATTTTTCTTTGGAAATTAAAAATAAATGTCTATAAATACGACACACACTCCCAGGGGATGCAGAAAGGCAGAAGAATAAGCTGTCCCTAATCAGACCACTCTTGGGGGTCCCTTCCAACTCAGGATATTCTATGATTCTACAATCCTGGACCATCAGCCAACAGGTCCCACAACGCCTCAGGATGCTCTTTGGACATCAGTGTGAGCCTAAGAAAGTTATTTCAATGTCTGAGGGTCTTTGGAGGACTGAAGCTAACTCCATCTTTTTGTTCAATGTACACCGACCGTGCCATGAAGTATGCGATTTTTGGCTTGATTGGAATTATGATAGTGCCTTTGTGCCACTTGAAACCAAATCAAGGAAATTGTTCATAAATAGCCCATGTTCAAGATGGATCCATTTATTTATTTCCATCAAATTTCCATTCTTTCTCCTTGCTGCATTTGCTAATTATCCAGTACACATTTGCTTAAAGAAAGCATTTTTCTAGCCTTCACAATCCATCTTCCCATCCTAATGGATCTTGTGGTAAAGTCATTACGGAGACTTTATGAAATCACAGTTATTTCCATGACAACAGTGATGTAATAAAGGTGGGATTATGACATTACTGCAAGATCAAGCTGAAGGACAGGATGGATTTGTTTACCCCAGATAGGGCAAGGGAAAGACTTCATTCACTCAACATTTCTAAAAGTGCCTTAAGGTCTGCTAATGGAAGCTACGTTTTATAACAGATTTTTTCCCTTTTTTATTACTTTTTCTCTCCTTTTTTTTTTTTTTTTTTTTTTTTTTTTTTTTCAGTTACGTATTAGGTAAAAAGCTCTTATTCAAGGGCATGCTGTTGAAGAAGTTTCAGAGGAGGATCTGTGCTGTGGCTGTGCTCATACTCCTTGCGAAAAGCAGGAATGTCAGGCAGTGATGCCCGGGGGAAGCCCTTCCCTCTAGCACTGGAAGGACAGACAAGATGGTCTATCCCTTTTCAAGGCTGGCTGATCTAAGCTGCTTTCTCTTCAGATGTTTTAATATAGAAATCACCTGCCACTGGATCACAGCATGAATTGGCTAGCCATGAAATTAGGTTTGAAAATAGCATTAAACCCCTTTTGTCTCCTTAATGGAAATACAACTGGCCTGGGTCTGGCCAGCAAATTCTAAGTCAAAAAACATTTGTCTTGCAAACCTAGATACACTAGTGAAGTCACTTTGGAAGCGATTTTTAGCTCCCTGTCTCCAACAGTCACAGAATAAAGTTAGATGGAAATGACACAGCAATTCCTAAAGGATCAGAGCATGGAAAGCCACAAGACAGCTTTGAAGATAGCTGGGGGTTCTGGTTTGTTTTTCACAAGAAAAAAGGATGAATATTTCATACGGTACATGGTTCAAAAGTTGATTAATGTTTCAGTGTGTGGAAAACCAAGCTCAAGAGACAAGGCTCCTGATGTAAAATCCTTTACGCTGGCAGGAGGACTGGTAAGGCCAACTTCTCCCAGAGCGCATTTCATTTAACCCCCTTCTTCAAAGCTGCTCTTGCTGGTGGCTCGGAGCTTCACAGGCGTGTTTAGTGCTTCTCCTACAAATAGGGTGCACTGAGGCTCTCCAGTGGGGCTGTGCAGAACTTGCCAATGACAGCTACCCACATGGGCTCTGGTGTCCCCATCACCCAGCTTCCTCTGAGGCACATTGCTCTAACCAGACTGAGTGGCTGCAAATTGTCTGATGCCCATACCAGTCCCCCTGCCGTAGTCCTTCTGCTTGGCCCATGGGATGATACAACCAGCTTTTCTTACTTGGGTCCCATCTAGTTTGGAAGACTCTACGATTCTACCATTGTTCTGCTATCAATCAATATGAGGGTCTTCTCTAGTTCTTTACTGGCTCTGGTTGTCACAGCAAATACTCAGAGGAGAACAGAGAAGTCCCATGCTCTGAGAGCTCATGAGCTTCTCATCCAGCCCAATTGATCCCAGCAACTGTTCCAGCTTGTCCTGCTTCAATTCCTGCCTCTCTAAGCCCTTCCAAAATCTCTTCATCGACAGAAGGGAAACAACGTAAGGCCATGCAGACGTGTTAATGAAATGTGAATTACTAACTGCAGTGTGCTGAGGGAGATATGTAGAAGAAGGGGGGCTGTCATTTTGCCATTAATACGGAAAAGGGGCAACATTACCCCCCTGCACCGCAGGGAAGAGTAGATCCAAGCGTGCATCCCATCCCAGAGTGGGATGGGTAATGAGATAACCCGGCTGCCGCAGCTCGCGCCCTCCTTCTTCCTTTCTTCCCTGATAAAAGGACAGAGGGGAATGCAGACAATTAAAAGGAGGATTCCAATCGGCCCCGGAGAGATTCAATGAATAATAATGGACCTCCAGCTGCTAATGTGCTTAAGGACTTCAGAGTCTCGAGTGCCTAGGCAGCTTAAGGGGCTGCACCACAGACCTCATTTCTATCAGTAAATGGGGAAGGCAGGAGGAAGGGGGGTCCTGCCTCTGGCTACACGAGTTCATCTCTTGGCTGCTCACTGCGCTCTCCATGAGGACGTTGCTACAGTTGCAAAAGAGTAAAATCAACTCAATGGCTTGAGATCCCTCATTAACCAGTTTCTGGAGGTCACATAAGCCAGTAATGCTCATATTCACCCTGAAACACAGCAGAAGAAGGCTCAGTATGCTGCTAGAATGAAAGCAGCACCTTGTCTCTGAGGTTGGTGTCCTCTCATATGGACTTTCACACAGCAGGACAGTAGACACATGGCTTGTTTTCCCTCTGCACAGCAAAATAAGCAAAAGGTCAATACCATGGCACAGCCCATACAGACCATGCATCTTCTGCACCCTTCTTGTTCTACACAACACCCCATATTTAAAAAAAAAAAAAAAAAAAAAAAAAAAAGTCTATCTGGAGATTCATCAGCACTTCTTCTGGCACTGCCCTTGCTTTTGGCTCTTACAGATGCCTCTCTGCCACAACCCATCCACCTTCCCCTGCAGCATCCCTCCCCAGCCCCCAGCCAGGCTGCCTCCTCTCCTTGGCTCTCAAGTTTCTGCCACTCTCATGGATTTCTGTGGAGGAACAAGGAAAAGGCTTGCAAGAGAAAGAGCCAAGAAAAAAGCAGAAAGCATTGGCCCAGCCTTGAATTCTCCACCAAGTTCTGCTCCCCATATGAAAACTGTAGAGAATAAGAGCTTCGGCAGCTAGAATGCAATGATCAAAGGAAGAAGGAGCACTACCTACGTACAGGCTCCTCTGCCCTGGAAAGGGACGTGACATAGGTCTGAGAAGCACAAGAAGAGCTGTTCTCACCTTTCCTGGAGAAAGGACTAAGGGCACCAGAGGAAACCTGTGGGCTCAAGACAGACAAAAAGAGCTCTCTCTTTACCCAACATCCCTAAGCCATGGGCCTCTTAACCTGTGGCTGCTAAGAGCTCATAAGAGTGCATTAAAAAAAATAGGATTTTTCTGCTGAGTTTGTCCATTGAGGCTCTTATACACAAACACACTGCTTATGGGTGAGGAGGTCCCCAACCTGCAAACCACAGGAGGCTACAAAAGTGTTCTGGAGAAATATCACTGCTGTTTGCCTTGCACTTACACAGCTTCCCCATTGCTATCATCTGTGCTAGAGACAGGACCTTGCCTTTGGAAAAGCCATGAGACCTGCAGCAAGCTGCCTTCACACCTCACTCATTACACAAGAGACAGTTTGGGGGAGATTTCAGGCAACATGAAGTATGGAGATGGACAGGAGTTTAACAGGATGGATGCTGGCAGCTCATAGGGACAGACAAGGGTACAGTTGCATAAGCCTGTGCTGGAGCCTGCCACAGGAGGCAGGTGTGTCACTCAATGCAGAAGGCTTTGAAGGGAGAAGTTGTGTGAGGTCGCTGTGTGTCAGCTCTGCGTGGCTGAGTCATGCAAATTTAATGCACTCTGAGTAAGATAAGCCATGCACACACTCATTCCTTCAGCCCAAGGTTCAGAAAATGACCAGAAAGCACAAGTGAAAGCAGAGCAGAGCAATTAAGAGAGCTGACTAATCAGCCAATTGATGACAGTTTTTTGTTATTATTCACAGAGAAAGAATTTGGGAGAGCTTTGATGCAGAGTGAGGTGTAGTCCACCAGGCAGACGTAAGAGATAGAAACCTCCCAGCCAAAGGATGGAAGCAGCCCCGCTCGTGCTCCCCCTGCAAAGCAGCTGCCCTGCTGATCCCTCTTCTTCTGGGGATGAGGAGAAGGGAGGGTGTTCTGTGCTGGCTGGGATTGGCACATAGGAATTGATTTGCCTAGGACACAGTGGCTGGGTTTAGCCTTCACCTGAACGCTACCTAGCAGCTCAGACCACTAAAGTGATGAAAGGATGGCCTATCACCAATGGCCAGAGTGGAACAAAGATACTGCCTTCCCCTTTTCTCAAAGAAGAAGTCCATAGCCCCATCCAGCCTCTTTCCTCTCCCCTCTCTCCCTTCCCCTCCAACGTCCTTCCCCATCTCCAGCAGCAATATCACGCAGCGGTTGTTACGGTCAGGATGGATATTCAAACAGCCTTAGATCAATATTTGTGCGAAGAGAAAGCTCGTGCATCACAGGGCTACAAATTAACCTCCCGTCCCGTATTCACGGTGGCACACAGGACCCACAGGAGCAGCGCATTCCCCTTGGGAAAAGTGGCACATACTTTTCATAACAGGAAAAAAATAAGAATAATAATAGACCCAACCCCAGCTTGTTCACCTTTTTACATTTCTCCCTCAGGTTAGGGGGGGAAAAAATAGCTTTTCTTAATTAGCATCCTAACCTTTTCTAAACAGGTTCAAGGGTGTCTTGGCAGACTCAGGAAGTGGTGTGAATGCAGCACTGAATAACAGCGGCAGAATTAGTCAGGTGTAAAAGGATTTTGCCTTTTTTTTTTTCTTTTTTCTTTTTTTTTTTTTTTTTTCTGGGGAGATGATTAGGATACTGGTAATGAGAAATATGAAGAACTTCCAAGGTTGCAGATACCTGTTCATTAAAGTAAATGTCACCTAGAAATTGTGTGCTTGGGGTGGAAAGTATTCCTTGCAGCAGAACTCATGCCTGGGACAGTGCACAGAAAACATTTGATCCATATGTGAACCATAACAGCTGAGCTGGGAACCATTATGACTAGATGAGCTTCTTGGCCTGTCCATGTTGCCTATGGCAATGAGGTTCACATTCAAAGCAGCCTCAGTGTCTCATGGTTGGGTTTCCACATCTAGCCAGCCGCTAGGGTCACTGCAGACTCAAGCACGGGGCAGTGGCAACTCATGGGGAGGTCAGGGATGAACACAATGTCAAGCCCCAGCTAACGGAGATGGGGGTCAGCCAACACAACCAATCAGCTGTGCATGATCCTAGAGGGTGCCAACCAGCAGCATGGTCCACAAAGCCTGAAGCATATTTCAGAATGCTCTCTTCAACATCTTGTCCCTCCTGTCCCACAGCAGTGAGCAGGCCAGAGCTGTGCAAGGCTTGACCCATCTCTAGAAGAACACGGTGCTTTCCAACACTGGCTTTTCTACCCAGTCCCTTCTACCTGGAGATTTCCCTTGCATCCCCTACCGAGCCAGGGCTGGTTTCCCCACTGGCACACCTGTTCCAGCTTTTGCCCTACTTGGATGCAGCCACCGTCTGGATCCATGCGATTTTTCCTTCCTTTTCCTTGCAGCACAACAGTGAGACAGCATGGGCAGGATTGCATTATGGCTGCTTTAGACGTGGAAATGGAATAATTGCCAAATTCACCCCAGGAGAAAAATGAGCAAAGGCATTTACACAAACAGCAGGTTTTTGGCTCTGTCAGTCTGCAAGGCTAGACACCCAACAACACTCACTCCTGCTTTTTCTTCACGTTACTTGCTATATTTGGCCTTTGTTCATTTCACCCTCCCACTGCACCAAGGAAGGAGGGAATGGCATTTGCCCAGCAATGGAACAACTGAGATAAATTTGCTCAGTGAATAATGAAACACATTTTTTCCTCCTACTTGGCCTCCAACCAGGTCTTGATCCTGATTTTCAGAGATATTCTCTCTTCCCTTGCCCCTCTTCCAAATCCAAGGAAACTATTTGGTTTGGGTGGGGAATCAAATTTCAAAATTCGGTTCTAAATTTCAAAAGAACAATAATACTTTTGTCTGTCCAAGGAATATGCAGGCAGAAAGGTGCCAATTAATCTACGTTACAGTGGAATTAGACTAATATTAAAAAAATACGATGAGGACAAACGGGAGATCAGCCTATAATGTCCTCATTAGCTAGCGCTGCTCCTTGCAAGCTCTCCATCATAGGAAGGTAGCTGTCTGGTTGCACTTCATTAGCACCAGGGTTAATTACAGTGAAGGAGGCAGGTAGGTGGGCCGTTCCCCTTCCTCACTGCTGCTCTTCGCCCATTGCTCCTGGATGGAAGTCAACGTTCCCTTGACTCCTGTCGCTCCTCAATTTGTAATAGCTAGACAGGTGGAACAGGACCCATTTTTCAAAATGAATAGGTGCAAGCGGTGTATTCCCCAGAGACAGGGGCAATTCGAATAGTGCTCAGACAGCGGGAAAGCTCTCTACATCCTCCTTTTCACTCCTTAGCTTCCTCTGACACTCTGCTCTTTTTGCTGGCCCCAGTTGCTTATTTTTATTGTTAAGTTTTGTTTTCTTAACTTTTTTGACCCCACAGATGTCAGGTCAGACTTTCAGCACACTGGGTTGCCAGGAGATGAAGGACAGCTTGCAGTGAACAGGGAGACAACCCAAAATAAAATATTTCGTAAGAGAGTTAAGAGCATTTCCTCCGGCTACCTCTTTTCAGGAGGTAGTAGGATCCAGATAGAAGGCAATAGAGGCAGGAACAACTTCCTTGGGGAGGGGGCAACTGGCTATGGAGGGGCTGAATACGTCTCCCTGAACACATAAATTACACACAGAAACAAGGCATATGGATGTTACGTGGAAACAGCTTTGATCTGTGCTTTTGAAAGGGCACTCCAGCATCAGCCTGCATTCCCTTGTCCTTCCAGAACCACCTGGGGCAGTGGGGGATGGCAGCAGGCAAATCATAGAATCACCAAAGTTGGAAAAGACCTCTAAGATCATCGAGTCCAACCACTCACCTATCACCAATATTTCCAACTAAACTATGTCCCTCAGTACAACACCTCAACATTTCTTGAACGCCTCCAGGGATGGTGGCTCCACCACTTTCCTGGTGACAGTTACACACTGACAATCTTCACTCCTTCGCTGAGCTCTCCCTGCATCTTCTGCTCTATCACCACCTGCAGACCATGAGCACCTTCCATAACAGCTCACACCGCAGATGAACGTGAACCCCACAGCTGCCATTGCCATGCTGCCCCCAGCTCCACACACATCAGGTGCCCCCACCGCAAAAACCGCTCAGCCACCACATCCCACGTACTCCCCTCCCTCCTTTTAATTAGGGGCTGGATCTTCGCTCCCTTTAATTACACAGGGCGGGGGCAGGAGAGATGAAGATCAAAGAGCTCCATTCTCACTCTTCATTTGGGCAGCATCTTGGGGCTCAAGACTATTTTCCTTGCGGTTTTTCCAAGCATGGGAGGTGCGATGCCAAGGCCAGGTTTGGCGGAGCGGGACTTTCTCTCCTCTCGCATCAAGACACGACTCGGCGAGGAATTTGGGTGTTGCCCCGACTCTGTGCCCAGGCATTTCGGGCAAGTTTGCTGCTGCCACGTGTCCAATCTGACAGCCCCAATATTCACAGCCAGTTTTTGTGGGATGGGGCAGCTCTGCCAAAGCTTTAATGTAGCAAGCATGCTAATGATGGGAAAATAGATGCAAATACAGGAAAATAAACCACTTGGTGATTTAAGAAAGAGAGGCTTTAGCTAAAGGTAAGGGTGACTATACATCCTGTCACATTTTATGTGTAGGGGTTCTCCACTGAGGAGTGCGGTCTTTCTGGAGAGGAGAAATATATCCTGGTGCGTCCAATCCCCAGAGCCATAATTCCCCTTCCTTTCTCCCCCATCCCATGTCATACATTTTGCCTCAGGCTAGGCAAAGCTAGAAAATCTTCAGGGTGAAATCCCTCTGCAGCGGCTATCCAAAGGTTTGATTCAGCACAAAAATACAACTGGGTGCAACGCTGCCTTGATCCAACCTCAGCAAACTGCACAGCACTCCACCTCAGATCGAACAACTGCACCTTAGGGCTGGAGTCTTAGTAAGGGTGCAATAAGGTTTTATCAAGGCTTGTTCTCTGATTAGAGATGCCTTAAAGCCTCCCCATCTCGCATGTCATATTGCACCATCTATCCTCACCATGTCTGCCTGCCTTTAGCATGTCCTAAATACTCTGTATACCATTTTAATAACTTTTTGGTGTTTGTTTTTTTAAACCAGGTCATAATTTCATGCTGGAAGAGAGAGCCCCAATGCCCTAACCAATACAATATTTCCTTGAAATAAGTCAACTTAGAGTATTACCAAAATAAGCTTGTCTGCTATGAAAACACACCTCATTTCCAGCTCACGTGGGATAGATATCCACGGCTAAAATTAAAGAAAATGAACAAACTCATAATCTAAGATTAAGGTCTGTGCGATGCTGGCATGTTGTCTTATAACTGAGTGTCAGAAGGCAGAGGGCTGTTAATTAACTTTCTATTGACGAAACAAATCACATAGAGAAGAACCTCGCTAATCTGTTTTGTGCTAATCAGAACGCATTATTAATTTGCTGAAGAAGAGCCGTCCTCTGCCCGCTGCAACACAAGTTTAATAGGGCTGGAGTGAGGTTTCACGTTACCCAGACTTTACTCTTTTGACGACATCTGTCATAGTGCATTTCCTAGTGCATTATGAAGCTGCAGCATTAATAATTTAAGCCAAACTCCAGTTGTTAAAATGAATGAGAAAAGTATCTTTAGTGATTAATTACCCTTCCTTCCTCCCCATCTCTTTAAAAAGCTCAGCCACATTTGCCACAGCCCGGTGAGGTTTGCTCTTGCAGCTGAGGATGCCCTGAAACAAGGGGAAACATAGGGAACCCCCATTAAATTGGAGATAGGAGAACAGCTGCTGTGCATCACTACATCCTCTTCTCTTGAATAAGCAGTAGCTCTCAGAGAGAAGCAGAAAGCTGCCACAACCACCACTTCAGTTTTAGTTTTTCTCTTTGTAATGGCAGCCCAATGGAGCAGCCATCGGTCCACAGCAAAGCCAGAGGAGGACTAGTGACCCCAGCAGACAGGAGGAGGGGGCACTAGTGAAATGCATGGCCAAGCAGTGACAGAGCGTGCACATGCTGGAGGGAATGCAGAAAGTCCCATCAGGCAAAAGCAAACATGATGGATGGCACTCTCATCCTTGGCTTTCACCTCCAACCACCTCTCCCAGCTAATTTCTATCTCTGTTTTTACAAAAAGAATATTCTCAACTCTTCTTTTGGTGGATTAAGACTATTGTGCTTTGTTTTGGGTGCCCAAACCTGCTCCAGGAGATCCTGCTTTACATCAAGCTGGGGTGGAACACTGCCCATGTCTATCCTCCACTAGCACTTTGCCTCCAAAACCCAGCCTAGAAATGCCCCCAAAACAACCTGCGCTGGGAGTAGGCCCCTTGGGGCAGGGGTCCTGACACCTCCCAGCTCCATAATCTTTTTATCTGTTGCAATCCAAAGCCAGCAGACACCCTTCAGCTCTGCCAAGAGGGATGCTGAGCCCCACGGAGCCATTTCCCAAACACACAAGCGTTTTTTTCATGCACGCTAACTGCAATCTTTGCAATATCAATATGTCCGCACCAAGCAAAAAAAAAAAAAAAAAAGTGACTAAAGTAGGACAACACACGGCCGAGTAATGATTCTTTGTGCATCCTGCGCAACTGTAGAGCTCAGAGCAGCCACATGGCAAAGTGGGAACATGCCAGAGAGCTACAAAACTGGGAGGGATCAGAGAGACACTTCAACAGGGTTTAGAAGCAGGGGAGGAGATTTAGAGATTACGCCAGATAAAAAGGATAATTATTTTGTTATATTTCCCTATCTGCATCACTAGACCAGTTATGCAAGAATGCAAGAGGCTGCACTGGTTTTCTAGTTTCCGAGCATGCCTGGTGTAAAGACAACATCTGTAAAACACCTAAGCAATAAATGCCAGCTTGACACCATTGTTACCAATTCTACAGAGACTCAGGTTGACTCCTTGCTTAAGCTGTGTTAAGAATGGCCTCTTATCTCACCCAGAGCATCTCCACTGGCAGAGACAAGAGTCACAGCATGATTTAACACCTTCACTCACACGTGGTCACTCTGGCCCCGCTTGCCAAAATCCCCACTGCAAGCAGGAGGCAGGATTTATCTCTTTGCCTAGCCCATGGTAGATGGCTCTGATAGGTTTCTGGTTGCCTTTGGCTCCTGGGAGGCTGCTCGCAGGCAGCTGGGGCCAAACCCTACTCCTCGCAGCCCACACACCTCTCCAATGCTCGAACACCTCCATGGCCACTCCTTCCCTTCTCTGCCCATGGGGAGCAAGAAACATCCCCACACTACTTGCTGGTCCCCTTGGAAATGCGATCGTCAGCTGAGAAATCCCCTCTAGGAAGGTGATTTCCCAATATCAAGCACAGATCCTTCCATTCAAAGTGATGATAGGCATCAGAGTACCTTGGAGGACCTTGGCCTCAGCTCCAATCTCTTTAGCACCTGCAATATACGAGCAAGTCTTGGTTGAAAAGAGCACCAATGTGTAGGCGTGCAGAAGCTCTCCCAACATGCAGCTGGCTTCCCAGCCTCTGCTGACCACCAATGCTTTCACCAGCTCCATTCCAATACTTCAGACCTGGTCCTCAGGTTGGTTCCCCCCCAAGCTTTTGGGGCTCTCCTTCCTTCTCCTCCTATTGCCGGAGCCAGCTGCCTGCTTTCGACACCGTATCAATACCATGGTTAATTTACAGGGCAATAAAAGTTAATTAATGCTGTAGTTACAAAGCCATTACAATGTAATTATTGTTTAATTGGATTATAACTTATGTAATTTCTGACAAAGTGCTTATTGCTTATGTAATAAAACAGAAGATATTTACTGAGTGATTAATTGCTGCAGTGCCAAACAGCTTACATGGTATAAGGACAAGGACAGCGAAGACCCCGTGGAACATTTTTTTCCCCCAAAGCCAGCACTACAAACTTGCAATTTTCCTAATGTCTTTTCCATGGTGATTTGAGCTCCACTGCTGGATACCCCTCTTGTGTGTGTCCTTCATAGAATCAATTCCAGTTGGAAAAACCCTCTCGGCTCACGCAGCCCAACCACACTTGCCCATTGCCCAAGTCCCCTCCCCAGTGCCACATCTCCATGGCTCTGGAGCACCTCCAGGGATGGTGACTCCCCCACCTTCCTGGGCAGCCTGTGCCAATGTCCTGCTATTACTTCAGAGAACGTTTTGCTGATACCCAGTCTGACCCTCCCTTGGTGCAACTTCATGCCATTACAGAGGAGGAGCTGCAGCCTGTAACCCAGCCATCAAAACTCACTTGCCTGGATGAACACCAACAGGGCTGCACCATCAAACATACACCTTTCAGAGTCTGCCTGGCTCTCATCTTTCAGCAACAAGCCGCGACAGCTCTGCCAGCACCAAATCAAGGGGATAAAAAGCATCAGTTGAAAGAGAAATTATCCAGTTCCCTGAATCTGCACCTAAGCCTCCCTCTCCTACATTCTCCTGCCCTAAGAAATGGGAAAATTTAAGGAAAATCCCTCTGGAGCAGAAGAGCATTAAGCCAGGAGGCTGCACATCAAGCTGCCCTTTCGTGTTGGATGTGCCTCATCAGGCATCGTCCATGCGTCTTGTCTTATCCCCTCTGCACAGAGCAAGATTTGGGCACGAAAAGGGCAACGGAAGCAGACAAGCACCTGGGGCAACAGATGACTCTAGCATGGGCCAGACGCAAGAACATCCAGGAGGAATTAACTTGCTCCTGATAACGCACAGCACCCATGCAACAAAGCTGGACCTGCTGAGCACCCTTCAGCACTGAAAGCAAAGGGATCCACCACAGCAAAGCAACCAAGCTCTGCCCCCGGAGAGTTCCATGCACGCTGACTGCAGGCACTGGGTGCCCAGACCAGCTCTGCAAGCTGCTGCATGCTCCCAAGGGCAGCAAATTAAAGAAAAAAAAAAGAAAAAAAAAGAGGTTTTTATGATTAATATTACTGCTAGGATAATTACTGTTATTACAACTATTAATACTGTTTGGGTAGGGGCTTGTCATGGTTCATTTGGGGAGGAAAAAGTCACAGCCTGCTCATGGGAAAAAGAGCATAACACGCTCAAGGCCATTAGCTGCATGACTCAGAGCCTTTTTTGCAAGGAATTACCATTAGACCACTTCCCCCTCTGCAGCATCACTCCATCCCCACTCACACAGTACTCCCCAAGCACCGTGCTTGGTGCACAGCCCACCTAACCCATGGGAGCAGGGTGCCACACTGCTCCCAAGGCTTCTGCAGGAAGGGAAACCACTCCAAAAATGCAAGGGAGCATTTTCCAGCACAAAAATGCAGCTGCTTTGAATTCCAGCAATTAGAAGCTGGACCAGAAGGAGAGAGAAGCACTTGAGTTTTTCTCACGTGGCTTTGTCTGTAAATCCACTTTGCCTTTTTTGCTTTATGGGGAACATTCAGATTTCTATTCCTAAGCTAAAAAAATGAAATAAAAATTAAAAAAAATCCAACCTACATGTTAACTATGGCCAGGACTTGGGTCACACCCCTGCTTCCCCAGGACCAAATGGATGGAGACTTGGGAGAGGACATCTTCACAGCACTGCGTGCACGTGGCAGCATCCCCCCAGCTCCGGGGATCTCTTTGTGACATTACCAGCACTTAAAGAGCAGTGGGGGGATTTGCTCTGTTGCTTTTGTGAATGGTATTTAAAGTCTCTTTTCATAACCCTGACCCGGTTTACCCTTTGACGTACAAATCAATCTTCCCTTAAATTGTTTAGCTTCTAGTCAAACACAGGAGCCGTATTGATGTAAATATTATGTTTGCTCACTTTATAATCCGGCATGCTCCGCGGCTGCCTTTGTCTCCCTGCTCCAGGAGCACCACACACGAGGGGCAGGAGAAAGAAGATCCCACACCTACCCCAAGCTGCTGGGAGAACCACCACAGCATCACCTTTGCTTTCTCTCTCTCCACTGAGCAGGGCACTGCTCACAAACAAAAACTTTTTCCCCCACACTTTCCAGCTCCAGTCTGTAGGCCAGCCACCAAGCTGGTCTCTGAGCACAGAGCCATTCCTATTATCCGAGAACATCTCATAATGTTTAATCCCGCTAAGCTCCTGAACATGCTCCTACCTTCTAGCAATGAGACCTGCGGCTTAATTAACAGAGGTTAATTAATAAGCCAGGGAGTAGGAGGAGCAGTTTTTGGAGAGAACTCAGTTACTTCTCCAGCACCTCATGTGCTGTCTGGGGGCAGCTCACCACCAAGTCCTGCTCCTATGCACTCAGCTCTACAGCTGGCTCACCCTGCTGCCTCCCCATAGGGTAGTTCCTTTTGTGTGGCCGTGCCCTCCCATAGGACCAAGTCCCTGGGTCCCAGCGAGGGCAGGAAGCCCAGTCTGCAGCCTCCAAGCAATAGGCTCCTTGCCAGGGAGCAGGCAGCCGGCTGGCACACTCGCAGCCTGCAACACCACGTCTGTGGCACCAGCCCCAGCAGAAATGACGTCCAAAGCTCAGAATATCTCATTACATCACTCAGCAAATATTTCCTTCTGAAAGAGGAGCGAGGAAGCCTGAAGAGCAGCATAGGACCCAGAAGAGAACTGCACTTAAACCATCTCCTGGAAGCTTGTAGCATTACTCTGAAGTATAAGTCAACAAGATGTGGAAGAAAAAGATGCTATTTTGCAATAAATGGATGGGGGAAAGTGGCAGGAGAGGTAGGCGGTGGAAGTGTTGCAAAGGGGAAAGGGAACAGGCTGTGGAAGGTGGGGTGAGTAACACAAGCAGTGTGGTTTCCATGCAGCAGCCAGCATTGTGGCCCATCCTATCTGAAAGTAACCATGCTCCCATTTTCCTCTGTCAGAGCCAAGTAAGAAAGTAAGGGGGAGAAAAAAAGCAGACGATTCACCACCATCACCCTCCTCCAAAGAATCGTAGGGGTTTTTGGCAAAGAGTAGATAAGGAAGACTGCAGCATTTCTCTTCATTAGGTTAGAGAGACTGCCAAGATGTAATAGCATTACAGCTGAAGGCATTGTGGGTAATAGCATGCAAATTGCTACTAAGACATTGGAAAGGAAGGCCATTGTCAGAGCAATGTGAAAAGGACACTGTTGAGTGCTCTTTCCCATGTAGTTTTTGTACTCTGCTTTTCGTGACGCTGTTGTTGCCAACAAAGCGCTGTAGTCAACGGACCCACGTTGGGCTCTACTTCCACGCAAGCTTTTCCCAACTGTTTAAAGTCACCTGGTCTATGCTTCATTCTGCTCCTGCAACTGGTACCAGCAGCACAGATGATTTCTGCAAAGCTCTGGGAACACTTTGGGACAAGCAGGGACTGCTCTGCCTTCACGCTGGTTTTCTCTTTGGACCCCACAATTCCAGGTGCCAAATAAAGCAGGGACGTGGATGCCACAGAGGCACATCCTCACCCATGTGATATATTCTGCACCTAGAAAATATGGCTGGTGTTCAAGACTTAAAGAGCTGATATATCCCAGCCAAGAGTTATGGAGGAGTGGAAGGAAAAGGTGAGCTAAGGTGGATAATGAAAAGCAATTCGGTGGAGGGACTGAAGGGCTGCAAGGTACCCTTCACATGCTCAGAAAGATGACTCAAGCATGAAATGGCTGGCATGGGAGGCAAGATGTCTTCCTTCATTAGGTGACTAGAAGTGGGAGCAACAGGGGTGATCCCAGTAAACCCAAGGGCAGGCTGGGTGAAGCAGAGGGCACGTCGCTCAGCCATAGCCAAGTGTCACGTCTGGCATCAGGCTCTGCTACCAGACCTGACGTGTGGTTTGAACCTCACTCTCCTGCTTTCTTTCCATAGCCACTTATTTACTTGACTGCTAAGAGGCCCCAGACATGCTCTTGACCTAGGGAAAAGACATTTAGCTTGTCTGCTATCCAGATGCTCAAATGACCTGAGAGTTCCTTTCGCTAAGTCCAAATGTCTCCTCATCAGGAACTGCAGCAGCAGCCAACTTTTTCCTCTAGTTGTTCATGCAATTAAGTACCGTTTCCTAATTGGAGTGTTCTGAGCTATTTATAGCTTTATAATGACCATTTACTGCAGTGGCACTTAAAGAAAAAAAAAAAAAGCCAGCAGCCTTAGTGGTGAACAAACCACAGGCACCAGGGAAAGACTTCTCCAAAGAAGGGCCAGGAGCATGGAGAGGCAAAGCAGAGGCAACAAGATGAAAAACACTTCTGTCATTCCCTTCTGTACAGCTGAGGAGCAGAGTGATGAATCTATGCACTCCAAGTTTATGATGCACCGAGATTAGAGCATCTGTCTATTGAGTCCCACGCCTGTGTTTTGCAGACAAGGCCAAGCTTTAGGGCTAAGTACACAGGGGATGAATTCTGCCCTGACTTCTGGGGCACATGCAGAAAGAAACAGATGTTTCTACAGGTCTTCCTTTTTGCTCACTGGCTAAAAAACTGTCGGACACAAAACTCTGTGCTTCAGGAAATACCGCTTTCCTTTGTGCCTATGTGCTGTTTGTAGGATAACTGATTGCAGACTGAGCTCCAAGGTCTAACTGCTTTTCTGGGTTTGAATGAGTGAAACATCATGGTTTTTTTTTGCAGGAGCAGATACCTCAGAGGCCTTCATGAACACCGTATTTCCAATTGCATCACGTGGTTTTTCCAAAGAGACCTTCCACTTGCACTTCTGTGAGCAAAAACCTCTTGCAAAACAAGTGGAATTAGTAGAATCTTGTTCTGTTGCAAGTTTACCCCTAGTTTCCGTTTGTCTGCAGCAAGCAAGCACTCAGAGGGAGCAAGACTAAGGCTGATTTTCATCATTGTTATCCTGATTTCTCCACGCATAAGTATTTGAGCTTAACCTTTCACGACCTGGGCTTCTAAAATTAACAAACAGTAACAACCAAAACCTTTGTTTTACCAGCAGATGCAGTGAATTTGAGGCACTGTTTTTTTTTAATTGTTTTTTTAACGCAATTAACATCAAGAGGCACATGAGGACAGGCCAGTCCTAACCAACTTGACAGTGCCATTTTAATAAGATCTCCCCTGGAATCATTAATAAGATCTCTGGAGCTTGCTTGAGTGATTGGTATGCCAGGACTGAAAATGTTTATGGAGAGGGATGACTCCTGTATGCTGAGAGTCCTTTATACGCTCACCTTTTTTGATGGGGAATTGGAGAAACAGGTAGATACAAAACTCTCTTGTATTCCCCACAGCAAGAGAATAAACGTCAGTGGCCGGAGGCCACCAGCAGGAGAGCCCACGGTCCCCATGCAGGGCAATATCAAGCTCTGCTGTACAGTTGCTTCATAGGGACAACGTAGAGGGAAGGATACTGAGACAGACTTTTCCGTGCTTCAACCAGAGTAACGTCCTCTTGTCCCATCCACCTATTTGGTGGAGGAATACTCAGCCTCTCTGCTATCACATGCTGGAGACCCCACTGCAGAGCACCTGCCTTCCTCCCCTGCTGCTCCATGCTTCAGCAAAGGGTTGTGCCTTCAGCTTCAAAGGCATGCCTTTAAACTCCCTGTAACTGGAGACTCATTTTTCATGCTGAATGAGATAAAATTCCCACTGTTACCTCATTTACATCTCAATGCTGGTACGTTATAGATGGCTATTATTTATATATGTGTAAGACATCCATTTCTTATTCCGTGGAATACAGTAAGAAGAAAAATACTCATCCCTCCTGTTCACCTTCTCTGGATTGCTGTTTCTATTTTTTTATTTTTTTAATCCCTTGCTCAAGTTTGACTGTTGCTGAGAATTTGCAAATAAATAAAGGAACTAACAGCCCCATAAAAGCTGATTGTTTCCCCCTCCTGCAAAGATTGTCTTCGTGAAGAAGATTAAAAATCCTTCTGTGCTGCACAAGACAAAGGTATCCCTGGGTGAGAATAAGACATAAAAGAGGTTACTACATATATCTCTTGGCTGTGTGGACTGCTAATTCACACTGTTGTCATCCCTCCTTGCCCATCTTTCCTCCTTCTTTCCTTTATCATGAAAAGAAGAGTTAGCTCTGCAGTTGCTGAAGGTAACTTCGGAAGCAACAGTTGCAGCTTGAGCAGGAATATTTGCTTTCCCAGCCAGCAGCAGCAAGACCAGTCCCTCGAGGCCATAGGTGAAGGAAACTGGATGAAGAGAACATCTGCTCAGAGCAAGATAGGAGCCTGTGGTCTGGACGTGTACACTTTTTGCTGGGTAAAGAGTTGGCTGTACGGCTTGGCCCAGAGAGTGGTGGTGAATCGAGTTAAACCCAGCTGGTGAACGGTCACTGGTGGTGTTCCCCAGGGGTTGGTACTGGGGCCAGTCCTGTTCGATATCTTCATTGATGACCTGGATGAGGGGATTGAGTGCACCCTCAGTAAGTTTGCAGATGACACCAAGCTGGGAGGAAGTGTCGATCTGCCTGGGGGTAGGAAGGGCCTACAGAGGGATCTGGACAGGCTGGATCACTGGGCTGGGGCCAACGTGATGAAGTTCAACAAGACCAAGTGCCAGGTCCTGCACATTGATCACAACAAGGCTGGAGCACAAGCCTTATGGGGAGTAACTGAGGGAATTGGGATGGCTCAGGAGAAGAGGAGGTGCAAGAAACCTTGTCACTCTGTACAACTCCTGAAAGGACATGGTGGTGAGGTGAGGGTTGGCCTCTGCTCCCAGGTAACAGCAATAGGACAAGAGGTGATAGCCTTAAGTTGTGGCAAGGGAGGTTCAGGATGGAAAGAGCAGTGGTGCACGTTGCCTAGGTGGGGGAGTCACTGTCCCTGGAAGTGCTGAAGAAAAGCAGAGATGCAACACTGAAGGACATGGTCTAGAGCAGTCATGGGCATGAGTTCACAGTTGGACTAGATGATCTTAGCGGTCTTTCCCACTTCAGTGATTCTATGATTACACCTATAAATATAGACTTATGACAGCAACTTTACATGGCACCAGGTGCAAGGATACTGCTTAGCCAGGCAACCCAGGACCCTACTAAGACTGAGCTCAGAAGGGCTTTACAGAAGTCCCCAGGCACACAAGTACTTGAAAGGCTTGCCACATTTTCCAGCATCAGCCCCAGTGCAGGAACAGGAGAGCGGGCCCAGTGGTGGGCCCAGCTCTAGGTCCTTGTAGCTGGCCTCCCCTGCCATGCTCCAATAGCCAGCACAAGGCTTGCTCCTATCACTGAGAGCCATGTGATTTTAAACTCAGCACATCCATGTGCTCGTATTTCAAAGCCTATGAAGCTCCAGCCTCTTCTCAGTCCTGCCATGCCTCAGCTACCAGCAGGGAGCCAATGAGATGCCTCTAGGCCCTCTTTGCAAAAGATGCACAACTTGGGTCAGGTCAAAACCACGCCACAGGGCAAGCTCCAGGAGCTGGGGTTTTTCCTTTCCCTCCCCTCCAAACCTGCCTGGTCAGGATTCATTAGAAGCACAGCAGGTTTTACTGGTACCTGGTCTATCAGCATCAGCTTTTCTTCTCTGCTGACAACTACATTCAGTTTGGGAGACTTAAAAGACCTCTGGATTCAAAGACTTGTAATGGGTTTCCTCCTTTCCTTTCTTTCTTTGCTCTTTCCCTCTTTCTCTTTAGTGGTTTTCACTGAAGGGGAGAGGATTTTTCCCTGCATGTGAAGCACAGCAGAACAAGAAAGAGCTTCTGCTTTTTCAATTTCTTTCCTCAACCCCTTGAGACAACTCCCTGTTGCAGGTAGACATCAGCAGCTCATTTCTTCTTTCAGCGCCACCCTCCCTGCAACAGCTGGAGTACCACCAAGAATCAGCCATCAGAAGCAATGATGGCCACTCAAACAGATCTCAGTAAGTGGATGTTTGATGGATTTCATCATGAGGAAAAAAAAAAATACATCGATCTGCTCAGGTACAATCACATCCACCCCCAGGTAAGTGCAAAGTGCAGCCTCCTCCCTTTCAGAGCAGAGCTGAAGAGATGCTGTAAGCCCAGCCCCTAGAAAACATTTATTTCTCCATTTCCAGCCAAAAGCAGTTGAAAGAGATGGACAATGTTTTGTTTAACATTACCAAGAAGGGTAAAATACAACCTTGGACGACTTTCTTTATTGCTAGATGGTAGCCAAGCTCATAGCCTAGCAGCATTTACATATTTTCTGAATCATGGGATTTCTTTATTAATTGCCAGCCCACAAATCTGATGTTCTTGGGTATTTTTTGAGCAAAAGTGGAGCGGAAAGAGAGCTGGAGCTGCAGTCATCCAGAGACCCTGAGTAGGACTGAGTGATTGAAATCACTCGAGTTTCCCCTATTATTAAATAGAAGAGTGCTCCTGGTTTGTCTCAAAGATGTAGCAAAGAGCTGCAAAGGAAAGAGACACCCAGAGTAGAAGTGCCTGAGGAGAAGAGACAGACTGATACTTTTCCCTTTTTGTCACTCAGCTGCAATGATTTGAGACCATGCTCACACAGAACACCTCTTTGGCAAGCACCAATTCTTAATGGGATGGTGGGGGCACAAAGGTCAGCCACAGCTGGGATTGATGGGGGTTGTCAGAATTTGAGGTGGAAGGGCAGATATTGCTGAGGGGGAGCACCTTAAGGAATACGGGAGCAAAAGAATAAATACAAGTGCAAAGAGGGATTCACTTCTTGTGCCTGTTGATGTTTCTTTTCTGATCAGTTTTGAAATGCTGGCAGACTCTAAGCCATATCCAAATATAGATTCCAAGTCCAGCATCCAAGAGAGCCCTAAAGATCCCCAGAATTGCCCCTACCCTGATAGTCAATATCCTGTGCCAGGAGTTAGAACTAGCCTGAAAACAAGGATTGCGTGAGTTATGATATTTGGGGATTTCTCTTCCAAGAACTTTTAATTTAGTATTTGATTCTTCTGAGAGCCAGAGGAAATGCACACCAGCACAAGAAACACAATCTGCAGGTTGTGAGCACTCCCCTGAAAAGTGAAGGATTTCACGTGTTTGCTCTGCCTGATTCTCTCTGGCCCCATGCATATTTAATTAATCCCAGCTCTCTCTCAGGCAGAGGTCTCAAACATGATCTCCCATATAGCCCAGATGAACGCCCTATGAATAAGCACCTTCTGCCAGCAAAAGCTCTGTAAAACATGTCCAGCCAGTTTCCTCCCTTTCTTAGCTACAAGTCATCTTTTAACACTGGTGATGGAGTGAAGCCTCAGCAGAGATGAAAGACCTACTGAAGTTCTCCTGCTGGAGCCCCTTAGGCACTCAAATACTTTCCCAAGCCATTCCTAGCCCACTGGGCAATGTCAAGTTTTGTTATTTTTCTGAAGGCTTTGCCTTGGAAAACATCTCATCAAGAGGCTGAATCCATGTACCCAGGGAGAAAACATTTTAGAATTGACATTGGTTTGGACAGATATTTCTAAAATGACCTTTATCAGCAGGTCTGCCAAGAGAACATAGTATCACCAAGGTTGGAAAAGACCTCCGAGATCATCTAGTCCAACCATCCACTTACCACCAATATTTCCCCACTAAACCATGTCCCTTAGTACAACACCTACATGTTTCTTGAACACCTCCAGGGATGGTGACTCAACCACCTCCCTGGGCAGCTTGGTCCAATGCATCACATCACCATTCTTTCTGAGCATAAAATGTTTGTTAATAATCAACCTGAGCCTCCCCCAGCACAACTTGAGGCCATTCCCCCAATCACATTATTATGTATCATACCTATGTAAATAAATAAATAAAAACCCTCACATCATTTCTTCATCACAAATACTAAGTATTCAGCTCTTCAAAACCAAGTCCCCACCTCTACGCCAGCTAAACACTTATCCAAGTCATAGCAATGCTGTGATGGCACTTGCAAAAGCCAAAGAGAATACAAAGACCCCCTGGTGTATTCTGATTGCCAGGCAAATTTATGGATATGTTTTCCCTTCTATTTCCTGTTTTCAAACTTGCATCTTCTGTGAACACAGGATCTGAAGGCATCTGTACTCCTGCTCACCTTTATGCCCTTATTCTCCAGCACACAAAAAGCTCACATGTTCATCCCATCAACTCAGAGACATTCCCTCCACTCTTCCTACTCAGAAATCCTTCCAGAGGATTCATCCAAGACCTGAGTCACTAAAAACAGCCTGTAGAGATCATGCCAAACCTTACACAGGGCAACCGTGATCGTTAAAGCATCTAATTACGTACTTTCCCATTACTAAGCCTGATTTGGTTTAAGCAGCTCCTTGGCTAGCGCTCTGGGACATAACACCACGCTCTGAATCATCCTCATCCCATCTGCTCAGCTTTGCCCTTCCCCGCCTGCATCGCTCAGCTTCTCACAGGTAGGATAACACCACATGCCACGCTAAATATTTAATAGGAGTGCTAATGGCTTCGTTAAGTGACACTGGAGGCAAGCATGTTGCCTTGGTTTAGGATGACAGAACTGGGTTTGTGCTAAGGGGCAGCCTGGGCATCCCAGTCCCATGCTGGTTCTGTCCTCATGCCATGCTCCTGGGACACCAGTCCAAGACCTATGGGTAGACGGTGCCAGGTTCGTGCCCAACACTGAGTCACAGTAACACAGGACCACTGTTTTCAGAGGAAGCTATTGAGCACTCCTAACAAGCCATCCTCAGAAAAAAAAACTTCTTGGGATGCTACTCAGCAAAGTCAAGGCAGCTGAGTCTGCACCAGAAACCTTACCATAGAGACAGCAATCAGGGCTTGAGCAGAAGCTCAATGGAGCCAAGCCAAAACCACCCATTTTCACCTTGCTAGGATTTTCCTGATAGTTTGCAAATCCCGCCAACAGGAGATAAGAACACCCACCAACGTTTTGGGGCCAGATGGTAGTTTATGTTTATGAAAACTGCAGTTTGTTTTCATGGAAACTAGTAAAAGGTTTGGCAAGCAAACCTGGGAAAAAAAAAAAAAAACATCTCACCCTTTGGAGAAGGATATATTTTATGGACAGCTTCTGCTGCAACTGCTGATCTGTGGCTTGGGAACTTGAGAGCACCCTTAAGGCTAGCCCAATGCAAGTGACAAACAGTGGGATCCAGGGGCCAGAAGCTGAAATTCAGCCTAGATTAGCAAGAAGTACAAAACAGATCTCAAATTACATGCCAGATTTCTAACAGAGGCATTCACTGCTGATCCACCATTACAGAGAAAACCTTCCTGCCAGGAACAGAGATGCTGGGCAGCTCATCAGCAGTGGATGGGCCCGAAGGAGGGCTGAGGTCCATCCAGTGAGAAAGACGGGGGGAAAAATTAAAATAACCACACTGTATGTGTTATAGCTATGTAACCACCTACACTGTTAGCAGTTTTTGTCAAGAGGTAGCAGGTACAAAGGGACTACCAGGTAGGGTTCCTCACTCACCGCTCTTTGCACAAGGCACCTCTACCTCCAGCAGATCTTTCTCACCAGGTCTCTCCAAAATCCACCTCCATCCTTTTTGGCTGGATTAATCTCCGCTCAATCCCATAGGAGTAATGCCTGAGGCACAGGCATCATAAACCCTGCTGGCTGCCACATCCCCAGGCCAGGAGTGACACTGCCTCCTAGAGAAGATCCCAGCTTCACCTGTTTTCTACTGCCAAGTTCTCACTCTGCTTATGGAGACCCTTAGTCCATGACCATCTGTCATAACTGCGCCCATGGACATGCATTGTGATATCACAGATTTAGGAAATGTCATAGGTTTGTGGCTGTGATGCCATCACTGACAGACCTAGTAGAAGGAGAACAGCTCCAGGGCCAAGCATAGGATGGTTGGCCTCCTCTCCAACAATTTGACCAACACAATGTTGCCCTCAACACTCACAGGAAGCACTTGGAAGCAGAAAAGGGCCCACACTTCTGAGCCCAAATTTATTTTCTGAATTTCCTGCTGAAGCGAGACCTGATGAACACAGTGTGTTCAGACACATTGCTCCCAGGAGCAAGCATAGGTCTCCTAACAGCAGAGCTTTTCTCCATTTCCTGGGTTTATTTCACTCTTTTTTTTTGAACTTCCATTTCTCCTCATGACAGCTCAGCAGTTTTATGAGCAAGTGGAGATTGTGCAGGAAAACAGAGTTGTGTTTAAGTGAAACCCTAGCTGAAGCTGCTGCAGCACTGCCACTTAGCCTCTTTATAAAGCTGTGGTCACTCCTTAACAGCTGTCAGTGTACAGGGCTCATCCAGGAATCAGATGCTATCCTCAGAACAGTATTATAGCAATGGTAAAAGGACCAGAAACCAGACTGCACTGGAAAATGTTGAGACATGTAGATGCTGTACTAAGGGATGTGGTTTAGTGGGGAAATACCACTGGTAGGTGGATGATTGAACTGGGTGATCTTGAAAGTCCTTTCCAACTTGGGCAATTCTATGAAATCACAAAACAAATCTTCAGAGTGCAGAATAAAATGGAAAGGGTCAAAGCCTAAATTCCAGCATCAGGGCTGAACGGAAGGACACTGGTGGCAGCCTCACTAGATTCAGCCACCCCAAGAACATCAGTGAGCACATGTAGATCCTCCTCATACCTATTTGCTATGTTGATTTTTGCACCTGTCAATCACTGCTCTCCCAGCAAGGGAAGCAAGGCTGTTCAGGGCTGGGTAAGATTTGAGTGCCATCACCTGGAAGGATGGCAGGGCAGTTTGAGACTAGCTGAGGATTGGTCAAAGAACAGTCCTTGTCATGCATCCTTGAACAGCTTCCTCATCTCAACACCTGGACAGCCCTGAAAATAGACAGCTACGCTTATTGCTGCAGTGGGACTCAAGGGCCTGGTTCCTTGGCAGGTGATGCAGAGATCTGAAAACAACTCCGCAAGAAAATAGATCTTGGGGGCAGGAATGACAAGATGACATGTCCCGTAGTAGGCCAAGTGATACCGTCTGCTCTCATGTTCCTGGGCAGTAGGAAAGGGCAGGAAGGGGACCTAGTTCTGCTCTCATTTCCTCCATCATCAGTTCTCTTTAAAATATTCTCTTACCACATCTTCGTAATTTTTCATTTTGGAGGCAAACTTATTAAAGGTGTACTTCAGCCTGATTCAATTAAATAACGTGGTGTTAGCAAAGAAAGTTGTTGGCTTTATGTTGTTGGTGGTTTTTTGTTTTTTTGTTTTTTTTGTTTTTTTATCTCAGCACACCACATAAAGAAAGAAAATGCTGTAATACAAATAGCTATTTAATACTATAACAGAAGGGGGGGAGAAATTCCGTTCTTCAGAGGCTCGCAACACCCATTTGTTATCTTCCCTTGGCCCCACCACCACAAATCATGCTGGAGCCTTGAAGCAAAAATAGCGCAAACATGAAGCAATATAATGTCATCTGTTTTCCAAGATATGTAATAATACATTTTGCACACAAACAAACCTTCCTAGCACATCAACAGGGCCCTCCCTAAGCCTTCCCATGCAGCTCTTAACTTCTCAGACTCATTTCAGGGCTATTTCCAGGCCAGAGATGGCTTGGAAAATGAAGCTAAAAAAGGTTTTCCAGCTTGTTTTTATTTTGATTTCTGCTAGGCAGTGAGAAAGGACAGGCGCTGCACTCTGATATCCAGGGCTTTTGTCATTACAGGTTCCTTCCCAACCTCTCCCAAATTTCTCTTAGCTAGTTTCAGATGAAAAATAGCATTTGGCCAATTTCTTTCCCATTAGCTCTGCTACAACATTTGGCTAATTCAAGGTCTATGAGCAAATAAGCATTATTTCAGCTATATTGGACAATCTGTGTCAAACACAGTTCTCTCCTTCCCTTCCTTCAACTTTAAACCAGCCATGCTAGCAGCATGATGACAGAGCTGGGTGAGAAGAGGCAGGTGGGTCCTCAGGGAGAGGAAAACTTGGGCAACTCTTTCTCAGCACATGGGTAAGTCTGGTTACCCACCCTCTGGGGCTCATGGAGCCTCCTGGCCCTACAGCCTCCCCATTGCTGCCATCCAAGCACCAGGCAAGGACATCAAGGTCCTCTGGACAGCAGCAGCTGGCCTAGGAGCTGAGCAATCTCCAAGCCTTTGCTGCATGAAGTGGAAAGAAACACGTGTTTTAGGGTCACCGATGACTCTTCTGCCAGTAGCTAGGGGAGAGAAAGAAGGCAGCAGGCTCATCTGCAGCACTCTTCCCCTACAGGCACAAGGAAAAACCTCAGTGGGCATCTTCCAGAAGGAAGCAGGATCAAAAAGGGAAATAACTGGAGACATCACACCCTCTTCAAATGTGTGCCATCCTGATTTTTCCTCTTGGACCACTCATTTTCTCACAAAGCCAAGTGCCCACACAGCATAGCTTTGGGGGGAATGAAATCAACTATAAGAGCTGCTACCAGGGGCACGTGGTCTCAAGCCAAAAACTCCACCAGCTCCAAGACTGTAGCCCAAATCCTCCCTTCCCTCTCCATTCCCAAAGCAGACACAAGGGTTGAGGAAGCTACAATGCCTTGGGAAGTGCTGAACTCAGCTTTGAAAGGTAAATGCATCCCCACGCTCTTTACGTATTTTAACCCAACACTGAAAGCTGAACATGCTTTTAAACAATACTAATGATCAGTCATCAGCTCTCTGGAAGCTTTCCATAGCAGTATTTGACTACTGGATAACGCTCAAGCTGCGGAAGGCTTGCCAAGTTCTGGGCACTTGGCTGGCATAAGAAATGTTCAGTGCTTCAGGGAAGGCTCGGCACAGCTTTTGATCCTTTCTAGTCCCACAATATTTAAACAAAAATAACCCTTTTCTTCCCCCCTGCCTCCCAACCATCATTTCCCTAGGTTAGTAGAGAAGAAGAAACAGCCATACCTGTGGTTTTGGCACATTTCAGTAACGCTGTTTTTAATGGCATTGGTCCCCAAATACTGAAACGTTGGTCATGCATCTGTCAGAGTTTGGGAATATTCACTAAATCTCTTAAGTTCTCTCCTCCTTTAACTCATTTTATTGGATACTCTCTCTCTGAAAGATTCACTAGGCTCCAGTAGTTTCAGGGCTACTTCCTCATGCACCCTTAACCCTTCCCCCCCAAACATCCCATTTGTTCCCAGTTTGCACCACTGGCTCAGTGCAAGTCAGTCATGAGGTCTCCACAAGGTGCACAATTCCCTTTCACCAGGTCTGCTGCTCTGCATTGGTGCCTTTGGACACAGCCGCCTGATGCACTCCCCGATGGATGCAATGTGACATGGCCAAGCACAAAGTGTCACAGGAATGATGCTACACCTGCCAAGACACGTTGCTCTCCATCTAGCAATGATCTTGTGCTGTCTGGTCCAATCAAGGCCACCCAGAGACAGATGACCCATGCCATTTGCATATGAGAAGGGCTTTGGTCTCACCTCGAGGGGACAGGAATCGGAGCAAGCACCCTAGGGAAAAACACAACTTCTCTCTGCTGCCCAGAGTCTCATTTTTTTCTGCCACATCGCCTATTCCTGAAGGACACACTGCCAGAACCCTGGTGAATTTTAGGACTGAAGCCACAGATTGCTCAGCTCTCTGAAATTACATGCTTTGCCACCACTCATCAGATTTGCTAAAATGTCTAACAAAAGACCTTCAGACATGTCTGACTTAAAGTTTCTTTTCCACCCACCCCTCTTTATTTCCACTTTCTTGCCACTCATGGGGCGGATGCACAGTTCCTAAACCCTCCTCACCCTGAGGACTATTTGCAGGCTCCCTCTCTTCCCTTCCCGTTGTACAAGTCTTGTTGGGAGTGCATAGAGAAGGAAAATCCAGGACTGGTATTGACTAGTTGTGATGCCCATCCCTAGAGGTGCCCAGGGCCATGGATGGGACCCTGGGCAGCCTGATCTGGTGGGGGCCAGCCAACCCATAGCAGAGGTTGGGGCTGGATGGTCTTTAAGGTCCCTTCCAACCCAAGCCATTCTATGATTCTACAGTGACTGACTGTCCAAGTGGAATGTACTAGAGTGGCCAGCAGATGAAGCATAAGTGCTTCAAAGGATCAGGGGAAAGAGGAAAACTAGGAAAAACCACAACAGCAACAACAAAATACAGATTTGGCAATGGTAGAGAAAAACATCAGAAATGGAGAAAAACACCATCAGTGTCAGTTTCAGAGAAGGTGAAGGAAGATGGACGTCTCAGAGTAGGAAGCAATCTTAAGGAGCATCACTTTCTAATGAGGGGCCAAGACATTGCCTGGCTGACCAAAGACAGGTGGGACACAACCCACCATCCCATAAATTACACTCACCCCCTGCCCAGGATTGCCCTCCCCATGGGTACAGCTGTAAGCAGTGGGATGTTTGTGTTTTGAGGATCCACCCTGCTCCAACATTCTGCCTGCCAATGACTGACCAGCTCTCGCTCAGCGTCCATTACTGCCTTACAAATGGGCACACTTATGAAGCCAAAAACCTTCTCAGATAAAACAGCACAGCTTTCCTGCACATCCACTCCTAAACAAAATTTAAAAATGAGAAGGAAAAAAAACAAGTACCAGGATGACTTTTTTCCCTAAGCAAAGGATTTGAAGGAATCCAAGAAAGAAGTTGGCACTATGCTTTGGAAGACAGAGAGCTGCCAACTCCCACACTTCTTCCCTGCACCAGCAAAACCCAGCATCCTTCCAGCTCCCAGCAGCAACGTGCCAGTGCTGCCCCATCCCAAGGGGCCAGGCTGTAGGCAGGGCACAAACATCATGTAGCTGCAGGCAGCCTCAGCTGCGAGAGCATCTCTTGGGCACGTTTCCTGCATTGCTTATTCCCCCATTGGAAAAAAAAAAAAAGACAAAAAAAAAGTTGGTTGTGTAAGTAGTACAAAACTGATTAGAGGGAGACAGGAGAAAGAGTGATAGAAAGTGGTGAACAATAAAAGCAGAAAGCAAGCAACAGCTCCTGGAGAAAAAAATAAAATAAAAAGCTGGTGCTTTCAAGATTAATCACTAATGACAAATAATTGTGGCTGTGGAACACCAACAAAAAGGCAGAATGGAAACAAGAAACGGACAGAAAAACCAGGCATTAGGTCCGATGGCAAATTTAAGGCCATCAACTCATAATTGCAGCCATCACAGGCAGTATATTCAAGTGAGCCCAGCAATAGTAAGAGCTGCTGGATGCGATGTCCTTATGAAAAATTTGGCTGTTATTTAGGGCCCTGAGAATTCAGTGCCAGCATCCCTGTAGAGTCAGAGTCCATCCTGCTCTCGTCATTTATCAGTGTCAGCACTGCCAGATAGAGATTATAGGTGCAGAAGGCATGCAGCTGAACCTTGAGTTCATGCTCACCCCAGATCTTGAGTTCACAGCACATGGAGAGGCTGAAATCAGGCAGACGAGGGATTCTTTTCCAGGTGACCTGGCAAGCCTTTGTTCCTCACTGGGATAAATCAAAGCAAGAAAGTACACCACAAGGAACCATAGGAGCAGTAGTCTTCTCTTCTCCCTCTTTTTCCTGGTAGGAAATCTCACCTTAGCTTCTACATAGCACTTTATACATATCACATCACATCGGCTTTAAACAGGAAGCTCCTTGCCAAGTGTACCTCCATCCGACATGCATCAGTCCCCTTGCAGGGCATCAAGCATCATGACACGGCAGTGATCCCTCTCTTGGCCACTTAGCAGCCAAATGACCAAAGGCCATGAAGGAGACAGGGTTGGAGGAGAAGCAAACAGCAAATTGCCTTTTTCCCCTCCCCTTTTTCCCTGTTTTATTTGAAGTCCAGATAAAAATTCTTCAGCTCACATGCAGCTGTCTGACACTGTGGCAGACAGTGGAAAGAGGATTAGGGCAGGGTGGCAGGACGTTGTTCCCACCATCACCTTTTCTTCTTTAATTGCAATCCTATTTTGCCACGTGCCTGCCAGATGTTGCCCATATCATACAGCACAACCAGATAGCCTCAAAGTCTCTTCACCATCATGTATTGCTGGCTCCCAGTCATCTGTCCTTGCTGCTGCTTTATAACAGTCCCAGCAGAGCAGAACAAGGTGCCAACTGTAATTGCCGGCATGTACCAACACATCTGCATGTGGCCCCATGGGGCACCACTGAACAACCCCAGTGCAAAACCTTGGAGACAACTTCCTCCTCCAGCACCCAGCCCAACATCGCTAACACCTCATAATCACTGCAGAAGGTGATCACATGTCACTGCAACTCAATGAGCACCACTCACACCTCTGCACCAAGAGGTCAGGAGTCTGGCTCTATGCAGGCTGGTCTTCCGCTGCTTCCTGAAATATGGCCTGATCCTGTTGCGGGGTAAACACAGGATGGGATGGATAGCCAAGCTGCTTCCTGCTCTGCAGAGAGAGAGCAGGGGTAGCTTCTCCTACTGAAATCTGGGAGTGACTGTGTAGGAGCTCACGTATTTCTGAGCCTGTGGAGCCATGGAGGTTTCCCTGATGCCCCACTTTGCTCCCTGACATCCAGCCCAATCAAACAGCCTCTTTGGCACCAGACCTATTGGAAAGGGCTTCGACTGTACTGGGCAGGCCCAGGAGGGCACAGAGCTGCGGTTCAAGTGTAGGTCAGGGATCCAGCTGTGCTTTGGAAGGGACAAGCCTGCCAGCACCACTGGGATCTGGGACAGCTAGGTCCCACCATCAGCCACAGGTCCCCATACAGGGCCCAGAGCTTGGCCCACGGTGACAGGGACAGCTGCAGGGTGGGCAAGAGGGCACAGGGTGTCCATTGAGATAATGGACTGCTCAACTAATTAAAATTCCTGCCTTTTTGCAAAGGCTGCTAATTGGAGCTGGGACCTGCCCAGAGAGACAGAGCCTGTACAGGGCTGAAGGGATAAAAGTTTGAAAGGAACCGGGCCCCCCATAGGGGCCAGCGAGCCGAGAACAGTTTTGCCTGGCTTATAAAGAGTGGCCAAATTACTTTTGACAAGTGAAGGGGATTGGAAATAATGGGGGTCTGTGAAAAGTCGCAAGTGCAGATGAGGGGATGCATGAGATAATGAGGAGGCAGAGCCCTCGCACTAAGGCTTCCCACCACTCACCGAGGTGGCAGGGACCAGGGGGACACTGGGAGTGGGGCAAGGTTGGGCAGGGAAAAGATCTGCCCATGGGAAAACACTACCCAGGGTACCTTCCACAGGGATGCAATAGCCAGAGCTGGAGTGTAGATGAACACCCGCACCATTTCTTTCTACTCAGAACTAACAGCTTGCTTTTCTCACATTGACATCCTCCATGCAGCGCATCGTTGGTAAGTTCGTACACATTGCTCCATGGGAACACAGAGCTGACATTGAGTTTCTCGCTCTTTGATGAGATTTCACATCTGCTTGTGGAAAAAAAAACCACAATCCTCATCACTGATACACTGCTTCATCACTTGGCAGTGGCACTTTTGTGTCATCTCTTTCAGACAGAAAGAAAATATCCAAGTTACGTGGATCTGGTCTTTCTCATGCACAAGGACATACCAGGTGAGCTGCTCTCCTAAGCAACTCCCTAATGACTCCTGCCTGCATTTTTGCTCTAGAGCTCTGCTTTTCCCCTGGGGTGGAGAACAGCTACATGCTCTGCCCACACAAGCACTGCACCCTTTTGCTTTCCAGTGCACCACACTCCCGTCCCCAGAGGCTTTTGTTCTGCCAGAGTCCAAATGAAGGGGGCGGACATAATTTTCCAAACAGGAGCAGCATTGCAGTGAGTTTTTGAACACAACAAAGAAAAATCCTTACTTTAACCCCTTCATTGCCAGAGGAGAGGGAGCCATTAGATGTGCCAGAGCTGCGTGGCTCATAGCCCTCTCCCTTTAGCTCCCACCCAGCTGCCTTTAAACAACTATCAAGGACCTCAGTAGGTGCTGACATACAAGGATTTTTCATATAAAGCAATGCAAAACAAAACCCTTGCTTTAACATTTTCCCCCTCAACTCTTTTCTAAAACTGGATCATCTTCCCTCCAGCTGAGCTCTCAAATGGGTACTGTGGTTTGAAAGTGTTGCAGCAAACCTACCAAGCAGGTTGTGCTTTTGTTCCTCCTCTTTTCTTCTTTTGAAGACAAATTCCCAAAGCTACCTGAAAACAGGAACCTGACTCCCTTTGGTTCCAGCCCTCCTCTCCCCTGAAGGCAGCGGGAACATTAGCAGTGTGGTTAGTCCAAAGGCACAGCTTGCTGTATCTCACCAACCAAACACCGTCGATTCCTGGCACAGATGCCAAGTGAAACTTTCTTGGACCCAGAGTCCAAGTAGCAGCCATCCAGCCCTGACAGCACCAGCACTGAACAGAGATGCAGGTACGACTCAAGCAGACAGGTATGAGTTCCTGCAGCTACACCATCAGCTTGAGGACAGGGGAGGGTAAAACCAAAGCAGTCAGGGCCTCTGATTTTTCTCTTTCCCACTGAACTGCCTCTGCATTTTTCCTTAACAGTTTGGGGTCAAGCCTGATCCCAGCAGGGTCAGCTCTTTTACACTCCAACACACCGAAGCCAAAGAAGACTGTCTCTTCGTCATAGGCGGCCCTTGAGGAATAAAAGGGTCAGGCATCCCACCCCAAAATTCTAAAGGCACATACAGGGAATGGAAAGCTGCACATTACCCATCTCACGTGAATGGAGCAGGATGCTGGGCACAGCAAAAGAGAAATAAGATGAAACAGGAAGACGTCAAGATTTTTTTTCCCCTCCACCAAAATGTAAGCTCCATTACACGAGGCAAAAGGTGAGCATTAACTGTAATAAAAAAAGAAGCTTTTATAGAGATGAATTTGTCTGCCCCCTCCTCACCAACACAGAGGTTATAAATTGTGACTGATGGTGTGTGCTTTAGGAAGCGAGGGCAGCAGGCACACTCCTGGGAAAAGCAAAACAGAGAGATAGATCAGAAAGCTCCCCAGGCAGAAGAGCTGGGAGACAGATGGACACGGAACTTCTCTAGCATCATCCTGACTGCCACGCTGCAGGAGCACAAAGCCACCTCTTTGTCCCCTGCTCCCACAGCTCCTCACATAGGTATGAGCATAAAGCCCATTGTTTGCAACTATTACACCGAGACAAGTGAGGGAAACGCAACATTGCAGCAACTCTACCTGCTATCACACCTTGTTCTTGCCATGAATATTTCGTCACACCAACCCCTCTGGCAAAGCCATTCAGAACTAGTGGATCTTGGAGTTCCAACAAAGATAATCATCTCTATCTCACCTCTTTCAAGTTTCTGCAACAAAAGCCCGTGCCTGCCCAGTCAAGGAACCGACCCACCCACCACTACCAAGCTTCAAATACTCCTGATTGACCTCGCTGAGTAAAATAGGTGTCATTAAAGTGTTCTAAGAATAATTCACGGAAATCATGAGTCACTGTCTGATTTAGGCAGAAAGGACTAAAATGATTAAATTATTCACCATGAATTATTCACCAAGGTCTGATAATTACACTGTAGTTAGCAATCACTGCATAGATGGCTCATTACAAGGAAGCCACTTTTGTGCAGTTGATATTTCACCAAAACTTTTGTTGTTACGCATCACACGTAACAAAGCAGAACCACTGGTGACTACCAGAGGCAATCAGAGCAGCATTAAACATGGAGGGAGTGCATCTCCTCACCACATCTGAAGCTGCATTTTGGGGCGAAGCACCACTCCTGGAATCACTCTAAGTGCAGAGCAGACCAGGATGAGATCTACACCAGCACACTCCAGACCCGGACTCTCTCATGGCACATCCCATGGGCTATCCAAGCTGCACACCCATGCCTCAGAGACCCAGACTCCTCCTAGGGATCCTCAAAGCCCAGACACAGCAAGCCAGCACTGTTACAAATGTAAACTCTGCATCTTGTTGTCAATGCCCATGATGCAAATGGGCAGGACAGAAGGGAACCAGCGTGCACATGGAATAGAATCATAAAGGTTGGATATGAACACAAAGGTCATCTAGTCCAACCATCAACCCATCACCACTACAGTGTCATTCCCCTGCCTCCATGGGATTTCACCGCACAGAGCAGGGGCTGCAGGACTGCAGGGTTGTTTTATTGCTAATAACCGGTCATCCCATCCTCTGTTTCGGTTGCTGTGTTTTGTGGACATGAGCTATAGATTTAATGCCAAAACCTTTCAGCTGGTCATCTGTCATGAGAAGCAGGCAAGGTTCAGGACAGAAAGCAACCACACAAGCGCAACCTGGGAGCTGGGCTGGCAAAAAATGTGATGAAGAAAGCAAAGAAAAAAAGGAGCTTTATCAGATGGAGGCTGAGAACTAGAGATAAAACAAAAGGATAAAGCAACAGATTCGCTAAGAAGAGTGGAAACATTTGTTCTGCTTGTTAAGGATTTGTGCCAACCTGACTTTTGTGCCAGTGAGCTTGGGCCAGTGCAGAGGGTTAGCAACACAAAGGGCACCTGGGCACACCTTTCCTGCCACGAGGATGCTAACAATCAAGTGCTAATGGAATAAAACACATCACTGCTTAAACCCAAGCTTGCAGTGAGGTCATAACGCTGTGACAGTGACAATGCAGGGCCCCAACCTCACCATGCCAGCATGCATGGCAAGGTGTGGGACGCCAGCACGCCTCAAGGCCTCTCAGTTGCATTTTGGACAGGTGTGGAAGCCTGGCATCCATATAGGCTCAGCTACTTACTGAGGGGGAAAAGCCAGTTTGGCAATGACAGGCCAGGAGCACTCACAACACTCCCGACACAATGCCCCCTCTGTCGCAGCTTAATGCTGTTTGCTGTTTCTTCTCTGCTTTCCTAGTAATTCCTATCATTTCTTTCACTTCCTTGACTGCCACTGAGATCCGAGTTGATGTTTTCATCCTGCTATCTATTATAACCACAAGAGTCCATTGGCAAGCAGTAATAGGCAGAGCAGAGCCTATTACTGCCTATATAAAATTAGGATTGTTTTCTCCCTGATGAAGGCAGATCAGGGAAATGGAGGGATGGCAGTCCTCTGTCCCTTGGTTATCTCAGCATCCCCCATCTGGGGGGCATTTGGCTACCATACTTCTCTCAAGTGGTGTCAAGGGTGACACCACTGCCTTGTCCTATGTCTGCCCAAAACCCCTTATCACAGACATCTCTGGTTCTCAAGGATGGAGCCATGTATAGGGTTACCTCAGCACTGGGTTTTAAGGCATTTCTTCAGCATTTATGTTTGCCCTCCCCCTTTTTAAGCCAGCATTGATTACAGCAGGTAATTGTTTTCTAATTGGCCTGCAGCTGCTTATCTATCATAGATAATTAAAGTGAAGAAGAAGAAGAAGAAATAAGATAGGAAAACTGAACTTTATTCTTAAGTAGCTGCCTATTGAGCGCCCAGATCAATACAGAGGTAACTTTGGGCAGAGATGCACGCAGGAAGCATCCTTGGCTGAAACACTGACAAGACACTGCCCAGCCTCTCACACCCACTTCTTCCAAACCCCATTCACTTGTTACTAAGCCACAGTTTTGACCAACTTCATCCCCCAGTGCCAGACTCAAGTTCTCAGTGCAGAAGACCACCCAAGCACCACACCTGGGCCATGGGGAAGTGGCAGACACCCACAGCACAGGGTGCTTCAGGCCGATTTAACTCCTCCAGCAGCACGCGCAAAGTTGGTATCTTCAGGATCTCTGCTCCCCTGTCAGTCTGGATTGAAAGCAGACAAAAGAACTATTGACTGTTCAACCCTGGGTCTAGGAAATCGTTAGGAAGGGTGGAGCCCAATCACAGCATGACTGCATGAGCTGTTCTCTAGCTACTGAAAGGATCCCGCAGCCTCCAGCATGATGGATTGCACCTTCAGTCAAGCCCACCCAGATGTATTTAAGAGCAAGTGAACCAAGGCAGCTCCTCTGCCTTCTCACAGATGCTGACACCAGTTGTAACTCAGACACAATTCTGGAAGGTGTCTAGTGCTCAAAGAACCCAAGAAATCCTCGACAAACCACCAGGCAAAGACCTCAGCATAGCAATGACAGACATAATGATTGAGAGGTGGTTTTCAAGAATAGAATCACGAGGTCAGAGAAGTCCTCTCAGCTCACCTGCCCACTTCCCATGTCCCTCAGTGCCACATCTCCATGGTTCTGGAGCATCTCCAGGGATGGTGACTTCTCCACCTCCCTGGGCAGCCTGTGCCACTGCATCACTGCTCTTCTGGAGAATAAATATTTTCCTAATACTCAACCTGAACCTCCCCCGGGACAACCTGAGGCTGTTACCTCTTGCCCTACTGCTGTTATCCAGTGCCACTTCAAAGCTCACCTGACTGGCTTTGGAGGTCCCATCCAACCAGCAACTGACAAACCCGTAATTACATTCTCTAAACACATATCATGACAATATTCAAGTTTAGCAAAGTACTTTTTAAACAAATGGTACCTTTTCCTTTCCCTGCAAATACCCCAAGCAAGAGCCCTCTGTCTCCATGCACGTACAACTTCTGAATACGCACTAATTCAGTTTAATTACAGATCTACTTCGCTGGCCGTGCCACTAACGCCAGCAATGGGCAATATTTGCAGCCAAGGGAATGAGGGAAAAGCAACCCATGCTTCCCTTGTTCTTGCCCCTCGCGAATCATGTCTCCATATCCCCACCCATTCAGGAATCTGCGTGCAGGAACACTGTGAAGATAACCCACTCTCTATTTGTACAATTTATTAGATAATCTCTTTCTAATCAAGAACTAATTAAAGGAAGTGAATGCTTGGTTGGAAACAGGGATTAAAATGTGGATAATTATCATAAACGCCACATTTGTTGTTACAGGCCAGCCCGCTCCCTCTCCCACATCCCCTCCCAGGCTGCTGATGATAAAGCTCAGCCTGTCTCAGAGGGGGGCTTGGGCTCACAATCAATTATTTCCTTTTTGTCTCTCCAGCTAATGTTTCACTTGTGTGAGAACATGAGCGAGAACTATTTTCTTTTCCTTGTAAATCCATTTCGACGACAACGACAGGAGGTAGGGAGGTGGCAGCTGTAGGGAAAAAAAAACAAGAAACAAGGAAAAAAAACAACACAGGAATATTAAACCGAAGCTTATAAATTATTTCATCTTCTCCAGACAATCCAGCAGGAGCTCCTCACAGGCACGAGACATTGATGGATGTGGGAGCCTGGTGGGAGAGCTCCGGTTGCACTACAAGGGCTGCGCTCTCTGAGCGCAGTACCTAGGTCACAGACCTACTGCAGGTTAAACCTTACTGCAGCTAGTCCTGTGTGGCTAAGCCGAGATGCCAGCAGGCAGAGCCCATGGCTTTCCTGTGTCTGGCAAAGGCCACCTGTTTTTTGAAAGGATGTGAGGAGCAGAAAGTGGCTCATGCCAAACCACTTACTCAAGGAACCACTTGGGCTTTCCACAAAATGCACTGGACAGTTTTGCATTCTGCCTGGATATTTTTTTGAGGATAGGCAGTCAACAAAGCAATAAAAGCCTAGAAGTTAAAACAACACACTATTTTCTTTCCCCCTGAAGAGGGCCTAACCCGTATCTGTCACTTTGCAGCCCCACTGACAGCACGTCACAAGCCATCCCTCAGCCTCACAGCAGCTTTTCAGCATGAGGCATGCCTGCAGGGGCAAGACGGCTCCTAGCTGGGGAAAAAAACCACCATCATCCTGTATGCTGGCCTTGCCTTTGGCAGCCCACTCCCTACCCCACCAAGCAGCGAGCCCTGCACTACTCCAAAGGGCTCCCCAAGACAGGGAGCACCCCACCAGTGCCCATCCAGGAGAGCAGCACTCTGTACAGAGGCACAAGGTATTGTTATTTCAAAAAAATTTAAACCATTATATTTCAAAGGGATACGTAATGCTTAAACGTCTGGGCTCATCTATCTTTCTCCTCATCCCTTCTGCCTTGAAGTAAGGTCTGGCTCTCTAAGAACCCAGACAAGAATAACCCTCGGATGAAATGAAAAGCAACCTAGCTGGTGATATATATGAAAGATGACATCTCCAGAAATCCCAAACTTCAAAGGGGCAGCTTTCAGCGCATGACTATCCACTTCCTCCAGCCCTCAAGGCTAGTGTCATAATTTTAAAGCCACAGGAATCATTTGATCTCTCCAAATGGCAGCTCAGTGGTCTAGCACACTTCTGGATGTCAAAAAAAGTATGTGCTGCCACCAGCAATACTCCACAGGGTTTAGTCTTTGAAAGGACAGATTGAGGTGAAACAACCCAAGATCCAGCAGCAGGAGGGGGAAAATGGAAGAAAAAAAAAAGATGTTTAAAAGGACAATGGCAGGCTGAGGGACTCGGAGATCCCCAGACATGAGGCTGGGTGGTAGGGGACGATCACACAAGCATGGTGCTCCACAGACCTCTCATCCCATAGAACAGGTGGAGCCCGAGAGAGGAGCATGTCCCCAGATTCAGGGCAAGCACAGGTCCCTCTCTGCCACCCCAGTAGCTCAGGGATGCCATCCACACTCTCTATCCAGGAGCAGGAGGAGGGGCCAGGCAACGCTGCCAAGATAAGTAATTGGCCGCCCGCTGGTGAGAACTCTTAATTAGAGGCTTTTCAGCAGCTAAATGTTTATATGGAGTTAATGTATTTACTTTGATGCGCACACACCGTAATAATAGAGCACCCTTCCTATGTTCCAGCAATTAAAGGAGCGTGTTGCACATAAACAGACCCGCTGCCTCCCATGGCCAGACTCAGGCACAGCTAGGAGCCCACCTGCCTTGTGTCCCCCCCAGCAGGGGGGACCCCTGAGTAGCACAGAGCTGGGGCACTGAAAGGCGTTGGGTGGTAATGCTGCTGGAGCACGGCAGGCTCAGTGCCCAATTCAGCCCGAAAATCAATAAACCCAGTGTGGCTGTCTTATTGCAGATGGGGAGAAACACCCCTTTGGAAGCAGGGCCCTGAGCCACGCAGTGGTGGCAGTTTCTGAGCAGACTGAAGATGCCACAGTGCCACCCTTTATAAGAGTATTTATTCCTATGTGGGAGAAACACTCCGTTATCTGCTTTATTAATTGTTAGTTAAGTAAAGGGAAGGTGCCTAGAGCGGGAGATGAGCCCTCATCAGTTGTTATTAGCTCAGAAACCAGCAGAAATAAAATAACTGGAGATAAATGATCACAAGTGCAGCCCCGCATAGCACAGACTGACAGATCTGCTCCGAGGGGAATTTGGAGCGTGCTGGGGGGAGCTGAGGAGAGATGGCAACAGTCAGTCCAATTTCTTCCTCTTTAATGAAAAGATTTCATCATCTTCGATTCTGAACATCACTTTTCATGGCTGGGATCACATGGATATTCATGGCTGAGAGGGTATCCTTGCTATTGCAGAGAAACTCGATTTGTTAGTCTATCACTGGGAGAGCAAGACAGGCTTGGCATTGGCAGCACAATGCCACATGAAATAGAGGTTTTGTTGTTGTTGTTTTTTTTTTTAAATAACACAACCACGTGCACCTGCAGACAGTCTGACCCCACCCCTGCAGGGCTGCGATGACCTCAGAAATACACACAGCTCCATTATCAGCAGAGAGACTGAGCAGAAGGTGGGCTTCTATCAGATGAGCTTAACAAGGACCTCGAGCAACAAAGCGTCAACAGTGAAGGGATGCGGGCCCTCACCTGGAATCCCAAAGCCACCCAAAGAGCCCCAATATGCAATGCCTTCCAGCCCAAACAAGACAAAGCCCAGTTGCTTGCTCATCTTCCATAGCCATTCCCCCTGAACACACCTTCCAGCATTGACCGTACACTCTCATCTCACTGGTTCCCGCCTCCCAAACAAGGCTCTGAAGCCAGGCAGAACACAACAAGGCTCAGCAACAGGGAGGAGCAGGAGGCTCCTAATCATGGAGAAAAGCCTTGGACCTGTGGGCAAAACAGGGTGCCATGGGGACCGGGGTCAGCAGAATCACAACACATGGGGTGTTGCCTAGCAGATCCTCTGATACTTGGCTTTCTGTGGCTCTCCAGCTTAACACAACACAATGCTCACTTGAATAACAATAACTTTTCAAAAGCTGCTGATCGTGGAGACCAGAATAAAAGTCTCTGCTTCAACCATAGAGCAAAGAATAGTTTGAGCAGGTCAAGCCTTTCTTGATACATTTGCTGACAGGAATCACACCACTTTCAAAGCCCCAGCAACTCAGGAAAGCACATCCTACTCAGTACTTCATCCCCCCCCCCTTCTAGAAATACAGTGACAAACATTGTTTCATCCCCATCCTACAACAAAGCACCCAAGATCCAAGCTCACTCCTGTAAGCATTTGTTTGTAAGAGAAAAGACAGCCGGTCCTCAAGGACGCCAAAACTCTGCATTTCATGCAGCCTCTAGACTTGCTGCACATATCACGCCAAAACAGAGAGAACAAGACACCTCTTAACCAAACAGCAGCCCTTCAAGTAACTAATTAACTCAAACCCGCTACCCATAATCATAGAACACTTCTTACCTGGTATCCTGTGTTCTCAAGCTTCCTCCAGAGCACAGCTTTCAGAAAACTTCACCCAGAAAGACTCCTGGGGAGGAGCAGCACACTCCTGCTTTAGTAAGTTCTGGCAGCAACACTTCACAGGTGGGCTAACAACTGCAGCCCAATTAGGCATCCCTAACGAAGACCTTTCATCTAAGTGGATCCAGGTGTGCCTTTCAGTTTCTTTCTTTGCAGGATCTACCCAGAGAGGGCATTCTGCTGCTAAATTGCTTTTCAGCTGAAGAATGCTTTATAAACACTGCATTTTCCTGCACCTAGCCTATAAATTTGAGGCATGTAAAAAGGAGCTGTCATTTGTTGCTACTACTCTGTGCCTCAGAGCTGGATGAGGCTGGGTGAGATGAAAGAAGGCAAAGTGCTAGAGAGAAGCTGCTCCTCCTATTACCTCTTCCCATGGATAATTTGGGGTCTTGCTTCCTCGCATGACTCTCTTATGGATAAACTGTCAGGTTTATTTATGAAAATAGAGCACCTGCTGTGAACATTTAATCCTGGGCATAGGCCGCTGATGCTCCTTGCCCTGATCTCTTCTGGGCTGGAAACAGGGCTGGGTAACTTCTTTCACAGTCACACCTTGCCTGTGTAAGTGATGCTTTCTTTCTGACTTTCCCCTCCCCAGCCTGGCTTGCTCAGCCTCTCACCTTTGATTATTCGTGCTTACTCACAAGAGGAGGACATTAGCACTGGGGGCAGAGCAAGCGCTCACCAACCAAAGAGATCCACACTGAGATGTACTGGCCGTTCCCCTGCTGGCACTAGATCCCGCTGCTCCAGGGTGGCTGTGCCCTGGGGAAAGCTCTGCTCCACTGCAGATGGGATGGGGCTCCATTGGGATCCACTCGCCACAGCACAGTGACTGCCACTGCAGGAAGCAAGCTGCCACCCAGGCAGGACATAACAGAACTGCAGAGGGACGTACAGCAAGGGCCATAAACCAAACGATCAGAGCGTGCCCCTGTGCTAGTCCAGAGCACTCAAAAAGGATGTAAATAAAATATTCTGTGGTTACAGGACTTGAGCGGAAGGAAAGAGGGGGGAAATCGATAGAAATCCGACTGCTAATGACCTAGCCTGTTCTCCTCTCATCCTAAAAAAGGACAAGATTCTAAAAATTGGATGGGAACAATCAGCAGTAAACATCTGAGAGTCCAGGTTTGTAACTTGGGTTTATCTTCGCTTCTCAATTTCTACATCAGAGAAAGCAATAAAGCTTTTGAATGCTCTGTATACTAACACTTATTTTTTGGCTTGGCTTTTGCATCAAGCCCTGCAGATCCCATCACTGACACCACTGCCAAGGTTATCTTGTGACTTGTGGCAGTGGGAGAAATGGATTGTTGCATGGTAGGAATCACATGAAAATATTTCTTCCTCATGGGTGCTGCAGTTTGAGGGAGGACTGAAGGACGGAGTGGCTTTGGTGGCACGTGGAGCAGCCAGGAGGCACTGCATGTGCCCGGGTCTGTTCCAGGAAAAGTTCATCGTGGAACATCCAGGACACTGGGTTTGCTTCCCATCTTCTCTCCATGGGCTCGCAAGTACTCCTCACGTCACACTGACATTTCTCCAGTGCGTGCAGTACAAGTTATAGCGCATGATCTGCTTGGAACAAAAAAAATCAGCCACTCCAAAGCCTTCCTCCAGTGCCTCAGACACGGGTACTGAAAACAAGCCACCACCTGGTGCAAGCATGATCATCCCCATGGTGCAGCACAGTGCTGGCCATCACAGCCCAGAGTCCCATCAGGAAACACTTGGGTCACAAATACCTCACACCAGTCAGCCAGCTGGGAAAACACATCACATGGGACAGAGGTCCTGTCCATCCCGGATCTGATGCCTCAAAGAGGAGGTGGCAGCACATCAGGAAGGTCAGAAGGGCAGGAAGGGAGGAAGGCTTAAATCACAGCTGCTGCTCTCCAAAGCCAGAGATTTACCAGAACAAAGCGGGACTGAGGAAAAAAACATAAAGGCTTCAGATGCAAGTATTTATTTGCAGGTGCTAAATGATTTCTTGATTAATTCTGCAACCTGCTGCTAGCTCTTCTCCAGCCCTCACCACTCAGCGTTTAGCAGAGAGCATGTTTTACCTCAGCAAAGAGAACTTTCAGGCTGAAATTTGCCTGATGTGGGCAGCAGAGCAGTAATTGGTTTGAAAAACAAAACATTGAGAAAGAGCGTGAAACTAAATCTGAAACCCCTTTAGCTAGAAAAAGGCTTTGCTTTACCATTGACACGTCTCAGCTTCCCCAGACCTAATAAAGAAGCATCATCGGTGCAACAGATGTTAAGTGCAAGCATTACTTTAAGAGAAAAAGAAGACCAAAAGAAAAAAAGAGAGAGAACCTGTATATAAGTATAGATACAGATAGATAGGTACAACTCCAGGCTCTCAAATTGCAGGCTTTCAAATCCCTCTATTTTACAGTGAGTTATCATCAAAATTAACACGACAATGTATCATTACAGAAAAGGATGGCTATCACATCCTTATACTAGCAGCCCAAACATCCAAACAGAATTTTAATACAGTATCCTTCTGAAAATTGTCTTCCACAGCCATTAGAGTTGCCATTTACTCCAAAGAACGCACTAAGAAATATGTGGCAGATCCAGCATTTTAGGAGGCATTCATGACATAAGCAGTGTAATGCGATCAATCAGACCCTTGCCTAGAAGGGAAAGGCCCAGGAGCTGGCTGCACAATGCAGCAACCTGCTGAAATCCTGAGGGCTGCAAGGTGAAAGCAGGTGTGGGCACTTTCTAAGCTGAGTGATGTGTTGTTGCAGGGGAAAGGATTCCCCTTTGCAGCCCAGGACAAACTTTATTCAGAAAAAGAAGAGCCCTATGCTCTATACTACCTCATCCTTTCTCAACAGAGCAGTAAAAGTGTAGTCAGATTGGTGACAACTTAATTGTTACCTCCTAAGGTGGCAGCCCCATTCCAGCCCTATCAGGAAGCCCAGGGTCCTGGGCCAAGACCTGCAGGAATCAAGGCAGCATCTTTCTTCTGCATGTCACCTTTTAAAGAGACAAAGCAGTCAAAAACCAGAAGACCAAACCTCAGGCCAGGAATTCTAGTTTTCCATAAGAAAAGAGCTTTAAAACCTTTATAAAGCCCCATCACATGGACCAGAGGAATCCCCTGTTCTCGCATCAGGAGGTGCAACAGCTTGCAGGCAGCAGGCACTGTGCATTTATTTGCCAGGAGGAGGGGGCACAAGGAGTTCTCCAGCAGCATCAGTCAGTTTAGATGGGGCTGGCTTACAGGGCCCTTCATTTAAACTGATTAATAATGACACATTTAAATGGATAACATAAATTAATTTCTGAATTGCACCATTAGTAAGTAATTAATTTCTTTGCTCTGTGAAACTAAGATATCACTGTTATCTCCATCTATAAAGGGAAGAAATGCTGAATGAGGACTCCATTAATGTAAAAATTGATTTTTCCATTTACCCTCTTCCGAGGTTTGTTTTTTTTTTTACCCCCCTCCCTTCGATGCATTTATTTTTCAAGTGGCTGGGGGTAGGGAGAGTAACTTAATTTATACTTCCAGTGGTAATCAAAAGATCATGCATGCTCATTTCTACCAAATGATGTCATTACGAAGGCTGTTAAAGCCATGGTTGCCTTGGAAACACAAAATACTGATGGTTGAGGTTGGCCATCCAATTCTCCATAAGCACAGTAACAAGGAAATGGCACAGCCCTGGCAAACCTGGCCTGACTGGTCATGCTGGGGACATCACCCCAAGTGATTTGGGATTGGAGATGCCTCGTTGCCTGTGATGCAGAGAGCCACATCTGCCTCCATCCTCTGGGAAAGCCCTGGGTCTCCCAGCAACTTCAAGTTTCACACCTCCTTTTCAGCTCTCTTTTACCCACCCTGCCCCACAAACAACACAGTGCCATCTCTGATCCCATAGAATCACAGAAATCATAAGGTTGGAAATACCCTCTCAGCTCACCCAGCCCACCCCCACCTGCCCACTGCCCACATCCCTCACTGCCACATCCCCACCACTCTGCAACACCTCCAGGGACGAGCTCACAGCAAACTGAGCAGCAGCTTTAAGATAAGTTTTTAAGGGAAAAGGGCACAGCCTGAGCCACGTCTTCAAACATTGGCACCATGTCCACTGTGCTTTAGGAAAGAGCAGAGCGAGCGGAATTCCTAACAGCAAGCGGTTGGTTGCACTTCTATTTTCCTCCTCTTGTTGAAGAGCACAAGACACACGTACCAGTTAACAGGAGAAGCATTTGCTCTCTGTGCTAAGAGTGTTAAATGAACTCACTTCAGCTCCTCAGTCAGTGTGTGAATGTCCCCAGCCACCAGTGGCTTTCTCACCTTGGTGAGCAGGTAACCACTCTTCATGTTCCTCCACGGAGTCACCTTCCCCTTAAAAGCTGAATTTTCTTTAAAGGTTCATCAACTGAAATAAGAAGAACATTTCATAACACTGGCAGGAGCATCTCGGGCACAAGCACTTTGGATATTTATTCGCCCTTTGTGTGAGCAGCCTCAGCAAGAAAAAAGTTAGCATGAATAAAAGGAATTGCAAATACCAGCAAAGTAGCTCAGTAGTTTTCATTCATGAGAATATTTGCACAGGCTTGTGGAAGAACCATCAGGCGCAGCAATGCAAAATCCCCTGTAGCTCAAAGTGTTGGACACTCCACAATCCTGCTTGCCCAATGAAAGAACACCTTTCCCAAGCAGCCAGAGATGCAGGGCAGAAGCACAGGAGAAAGAACATGGGGTAAAAGTATTTGTTGAGTTTTGGGGGCTCAGCAATAAAAGCACTAGGGCCAATTTACTCATAATCAACCTTCATAGGCAAAAAAAGAAAAAAAATTCCTCAAGAATTTCATTCTTGCCCTAGAGTTTTATGGGGTAGTTCAGAAACATACAGCAAGGATATTGTTTTCCATTATCTTGCACAGGTTTTTAGAGCATTTCTCTAGAACCCTGTTGGTTTCAGCCCTGTTAAATTCAATAACTTCCCTAAGGGAGTGCTTTAAGTGTCAGGCTTGATTCAGTTATATAAAGGGATAAGGGAATAATCGTTAGACAGCACAGGAGGATGGGAGAAGTGGTTTTGTGTGGCACCAGTCTTATTTAAGAACAGTCTGAATTTATAGATGAGGCTGATGAGAAAGTTGGAAGCAACTAACATAAGTGAAGAGACAAAGCCCAGGCGGTGCTTTTACAGTGGGCTGTGATTACCGGGGATACCACAGAGACAGGAGGATGAGTATTTTAAGTGTTTTTAGATGTTTGTCTTGGTTTCATCAAGATGACTCCCCACGTCCTCCTCTTCCTATTCATAATGTAAACTATGCGCTTTGGTGCTTATATAAACAGTTGTATGGCTTGCTTTGCAATTAACATGTCCTGCAATTAGTAATCCAAGACACTGAAGCCTTTCATATTTCCTCGGACTGCTAACACAGAAGATTTTGCACACGCTTTCCTTCTATTGCATTGTTGTCCTTGCACCTTAATTTATGATGACAGCTCGAACTGTGACTAACGCTGCCTCCGTGTGCCGAGCACAGCCCGAAAACCCCACTCAGTGCCTCTCCCTGCAGCTACCCACCTGGCATCCTCCCCAGCACAGCTCTCGGGAGGTGAGGTGTGTGAATTTCTCCACCCAAGCCCTGCAGTTGGAGAAGGGGATAGGGAGTAGGGTCAGTTTTCCATGATATCGCCGCAGGGGAAGGGCAGTTCCCAAAGCCAGGTTGCTAAGAGCAAACAGAAACTTTCAGATGCTCGGGTGGGCTCCTTGCCCAGCCTGTGCCAGCTCTCCTGGTTCATCTTTACAAACCCTTTATCCAACTTCTTCAGGTTTATCCCTGGCCTGGGCACAAGACGCTCCATTTGTTTTGGCAAGAACGTCCCCGAGATTTATACCTATAATTACATAGGTAACCTTTCCGACAAGAGAATTTTAAAATGATCAACGCTAAAGCAACCTACACATTAAATGTGATTAATTTGACGCCAAATGGCCGCACGCCTGCACCTCCCTGCTTGTTAAGCAGCCCCGGCTGATCCCACCGCTGCGAGACATCACGGGACACGTGAAACCAGTGTGCGGTGGCCTTGTCACTGAATCATTCAGGTTAGAAAAGCCCTCTCAGCTCACCCAGCCCACCCCCACATCCCTCAGTGCCACATCCCCATGGCTCTGCAACACCTCCACTCCCACTCTCCTGTCCTGTGGGAGCCGGTACTGAGGAGGGATGCTGAAGCAATGGCAGTGGCACTCAAGTGATGGCTTCACCCACTACCAAAGCCCCCACTGACCCTACTATTGGGGTCCCCGCCTCCCACCAGCATGAGCACCAGATGAAGCATTACCACGCAGTTTCACGGTGTGCTTGGTAAACTGTGCTGTGCTATCCGTTACAGCCCGCATTCAGCGGATGTTTTACAAAGCTTGCACTTTGCTGATGGGTTGCCCAAAGACAGTAAAAATCAGTCACAGTCAAGCTTGCACTGACCTTCAGTCGGCAGCTGCAGCATACAAGAACTGCAGGAAGAGCTCTGACGGCTGTTTCCCTGTTCTCTCAACAAAGTTATCGCAGACAAATTGCGTATCGATTAGAGGCAGGGAGCATCACCAAGCCTCTTTGGGAACATGGGAGGGCAGGAAGAAATTTGGGGACTGGTGAAAGGGCAACTCGGGTAGAAAAACAAAGCAGTAGGGGGAAAATAATAAAATCAACCTCTCATGAAGAGCTTCCCATTCCAAGTCTAGATATCTGATAAGGAACGTTTCTTCTGGAGGAAAGAAAGCTGTGTTTGGGAGTTCTTTCATGAGGCACAAAGCAAGGAGCAGGGCTTGGGAGAAGAGCAGCTTCTGCTGCTGCTCCTGGGGGACTGATAGATCACCTAACGAGTGTGCAACAACCATGCTTACTTCTGCATCCAGCTCCAAGTGCTCATGGGGTAATTACGTGTTTTGGATGTATTAGCTGTAATTACCAGCTTCTGTAACCTAAATAATGTGTCGTTAGAGTACGGGCAACCTCACATGGTCTAAGCACACTCAGAAAAGTTTCTTGTTTATCTCCAGCCTCAGCCTTTGGTGACTGCTGGAGGCTGCAGTTCCCTGATTCAGGATAATCCAGGACAGGGTGAAGGCAACTTCCTGGGCTCAGCTCAGAGCCCACCATGCAGAAATAACCCTTTCATATCTCTCCTGCCTCCCTGAGTGGCAGAGCCCAGTCCCAGGTTCCACCCCACAGCTGCCTTGCAGACAAGACCCTTGCCTCCAACCCCCAGACTATGCCCAGCCTCTCAATTACAGCAGAGCAAGCAGGTGGCGTGGCCACAATGGGAGAGGCAGAGCCCGTGGGAAAGCCCAGCACTACCACTCCTCGGACAATTAACTTCTCCACCTAACATTTCCCAGGGCAGCTTGTCTTTGCTAGTGCAGCTTTTTTCCAAAATCCCTTTAATCTCACACCGCTGTGTGAATCAGAAAATCCAATCTATTCCATTCTGTCCCTGCATCCCTGCAGAGATGCCCAAGGACAAAGCTGGCTCTGGAGGGCTGGCCTCAGAGGTAATGCCTCCAACCCAGATGCCCACCCATCACCTCAAATTGAGAGTGCTACAAAGCTGAGCTTGACCTACATAAACTGCAGGGGTTGTACCTAAATGCAGAGCCCTGCTTGAAGTGGAAAGAATAAGCAAAAACAGAAAATAAAAGCTGTGAGGGCAAGAGGAGAGGGAAAGCAAGCACTTGGCAGGAGCAGGGACCATCTGGGAGAGATGGATTCTTTCAGAGGCAGCAAGCTCCATCCGATACTAACAGAGCTAATGCATCTCCCCAGGACAGCAGAATGAACACAGCACAACATTAACTGACTTATGGAAAAATTACCATGAAGATGCTGTATATGATCACTTTTATGAGCACCTAATACCCCTTGAAAGCAGTACTCATCCATGGGAACCTGGAGATCACTTCACACCAGGCTGAACAGGAGATCAATGGCATGTAAAACCAGAACATCATCCCTGACCCCATGTAGTGATAGAAAAATAAAGTAGTGGCTACTGATTATTCCATTGGGAACCAACACCCCAACCACAGATGCAATGACTACCCAAGTCATTAGGGCTCATTTGGACTTACACAAACCTAAGAGGGAGGAATATGGACTGTGAGCTCTGCCAGGGGTACCTGTTACCAGTTTCAGATTTGTGGCCACCAACCAGCAGGTTAGGTGGCCAGACTGTCCAAAGGTGTCATCAATCCTTTTGAATGCTTAAGAATTTCCACCTTGTTTCTCTATAGCAAAAAGTGCTGTCTGATGCTTAGAGAGTGGGTATAACGCCAACCATTAGAGTAGCAATTACTTATCTCACAAGAGCTCTGAGAGGTTCACTAGGTTCATATTTGTAAATCATGATGAGCTTAGGAGATGAAGGACGCAAAACATCCACACAACAAAGCCCAAGGCATCTCTGCTCGGCCCAAGAACCGAGCCACTCCTCACCAGCAGCACCATGGATGGGGAGCTGAAAGGCACCTACGGGAGCACTTCCTGCTGCATGCCAGCTTTCTGAAACCCAGCATGAATATGACACTAATGACATCTTTCAGAAATGTAATTAGCCTTCATTCATGGCAAGGTACATTAGGGAGAATTCAGAGGCTCTGCGAAGTGGGCTCCAGTGGGTGAGAACTGAGGCTTGTGCTTTGAAAGCTGCATTAGGGAAGGGGAAAAAAAATAGAAAAGAAAATGTTCTAATATTACTTAATTACCCCAAGACATCCTCAGATGTAATCGAGCTCGAGGGCTAAATGAAAGCAGTGCGCATGAGACCAGCAGAGGCTGATGCATTCATAATGAGAGCACTTTGCAAGGCAAACTATGTCCTGCCAGAGCAGAGGAAGGACAGGAGCAGGCAGGTGGTGCCACCAACGCCTGGAGGTCAGCCCATCTCCAGTGTGAAGTCCCAATCCTCTACTAAGGCCACCTTGACAAGATCAGGAATGAGGTCTGCCTCATGGTCTGGATGCTAAAACTCCCTAAAAGAAACCTTAGTGGTCTATGAAGTATGTAAGAGCTGCTGCCTTGCATCTACGGTGAGGCATCTCTCCATTGAGATGTCTAGAGGGCGCTTTTAGAGGACCAGCACGCACTGCCAATGAGGTCAACTCAGCACTGGGCACCTCTAGAAAGGGCAATGCATCTGGAAATCAGTGGCTTTGGTCACACCACAAGCTGAACCCAACGGGACACCTGTGCAAGCTCCCTGTCCACACTTCAGTGGCCACCCCACCTGGGGAAAGGCAAATGCCTTCCAATGAATGAGAGCTGCTTGTTTTCCAAAAATCCAGTCAGTATGGGGCAGCAAAGCTGGACCAAAAAGCTTGGGAGAGGGTCTGGCCCCATCACTCCCATTAACGTTAATGGAAATTATGCAGCCAAATCCCAGTACTGAAAAATCAGTCCTTTTACCCGCACCACCAGAGCACACTCACAAGCCCATTCGAGCCCTGATTTACATACTGTACAGAAGGAGACATTAAAATCCAAATGGTTTATGGTAATTAATGCTCATTTAAATATTATACTGGAAACTATCGCTTCCAATTCTACTCAGCCTTGAAGGGGCTCTGTGTGCATGGATGTACATACAGTGAGGCTATAGAGGGATACTCGATCTTCTCTCCTGATTGCTGCTTTCCCAGAAAAAGGATGTTTAATGTTTGCTAATTGTTTCACTTTTGGAAATTGCTGTGAAAAGCCACCACAGGAAAGCAGATTTAAAAAAAATATATTAAGGAAAGTCATAATGGGAAGCTCTGCCTGTGGCTGGGATGTATTAGCTGAATACAGGCTGTTTAAGTACGGCAATGGTAACAAATAGCTATTAACACTGAGCTCCCTGTCACTGGAGGAAGGAAGACTACAGAGATCAAACAACCTTTAGGTGAGAACAAAATGCATTATTTATCACCAATTAATCTTTTCTCTCCTTCTTCAGTAGGGAGCCTAAGCAGTTAGGATGGGACAGAGAGAACATCGCCTTGCTGAAGGCTACCACTGAGCACTATTGGTGAACCTCACACTGATCCACCCTTTAAGATATTGAGGGGAAATAAATAGGTTGCTTGACTACAAGTGGAGCAAACTAAAAGCAGAGGAGGCTGTGAGTATCCTGCTCCTGGTCTGAAGGTCCACAGCAGAGGAGGGGGAAGAAGTGAAAATGCCCACTGCCACGTCCCAAGGGCTCTTGTCCCTGTGGAGTTTCCTCCTGGGAAAATGTAGAATGTGGAAATTTCCCCCTTGTGTACCACCAAACCACACCAGCATCTCTGAGGGCCAGCCCCACTGCAGCTCTTTCTGGGAATCTCTGTGCACAGGACACAGGAAATAGTCCAGCATGGTTTCTCTACCTCCTGGTCTCTACCTCTTAGCATGGCCCATACTATGCCAAACAGCACTCCTCATTGCAGAGCAGTGATCAGAACTGTCCCTTAGGCCACAGCTCCCAATAGAAGCACCCAGAGCTTTTGCAGAGTGACGCCGAGACATAAGCAGAAGACCATACCCATTCCCATCACCCGACAAGGTCTTGCAAGATCCATGTTTGCATTAAAAAGAAATTAAAAGGTTTTCCACTCCACTAGCTTGCCCAAAGCCTGCATACTAAATAGTAAACGCTACCTATGAGGTTGAATAAAATCTTCATTAAAAAAAAAAAGCTAGCAGTCATTGAATACATCATGAACAATGACACTGGGGAGGCATTGTTCTTCTTCTGCCTGATGGACCATGCTGAAACACCTGTTTCTTATCGTGAAAACGTTAATAACTGTCACCACTGAAATCAGTGCCGAGAACGTGTCAAGTCAAGTCATCCCCACCACCACCTAATTGAGAGAAAACAGCAAGGAGGAAGAGAGGCAAGGCCAGATCTGAGATCAATCCAGATATATGTCAAAAGCACACTTGTCCATGTGCCAGCTAGAAACCATTTGCTGTGGGGAAGGAAAAGAACACTAGACAAGTTCAGTCCTTGTGTTAGATGGCTCCTGCCTTGAAGGCATCTTCTGGCTGGCGTGAAGGATACAGCTGGATAACTAAGAGCCATTTCAGCTGATTAACTACAGACATTGACCCCCCCCAGCTCACTCACAGGGTGGTTGTTTCGTTCCCATCACCTCCTAAAGCTGCAGCCCTCCCATAGGAAACCAATTTCTGGTCCTGTAGCAACAGTTTAGGGGCAACAGGGCTGCTTAACCTGGGGTGTTTGAGGCAATCCTACAGACAGATAGGATGTTTGGTACTTATAAGGGTGGATATTTGCAGATCGGAACCCACTGGGGGCTATAAGGTCTTTATCTTCTCAAAGCAACCTAGAGCAACACACAAATAAAATCCCCTAACACTGCATGGTTCAGACATGGAGATGGTGCCAAGCTTCGAGTCATGGGGCCATCCCTTGCCACAAAGCCTCTTGCTGATGTTTGTTTCTGGTTCTACCCACCTTTTTGGCACAAGGCCACATGGCCCTTTCATTGAAACCCATGTTTCAAGGTAGTAGCACGGGAGCTGGAAAGCAGGAGAGAGAGAGCCTCCTTCATCTTCCTCTGCAAACTTGGTGTCAGCCCAGAACTGATGGCTCAGAGAAGCAAAACGAAATGTTCACCTACGTGACAGGGCAGCGCAATAATCCCCTGAAGGCAAATCCCGTTAGCGTAAAACCAGGAGTGATAATTGTAACCAGTTCCCAACCTTTACTGTAGTGGAAATAATCACTTCAGTGGCGCTGCCTTGCTTCCCTGAGACTCTTTCTCTGCAGATTATTTTAAACTAATCTAAGCAAAGGGAGCAGGAGAGACCGAGGACAAGGCTCTAGGATTAAAGAGAACATTTAGGATGGAGCAAGGGGTGCAGGGCGGGCGGCCATGGGGCACTCAGGCTGATCCTAATGGTGCGTTGGCTTCGTCTCCAACTCAGAGGCAAACATTAAGAAAACGGATAAAATGCAAAGTGGATTTCACACAGATGGATTCTGCCAGGCAAGCCTGGTAAATATATATATATTTTTTTCAGGGAGATAAAGGCTTTTTTTAAACAAAAGCCAATCTTTATCTTTTGTGGGAGAGCTTGACCATCTGGACTTGAGAAAAACATTTGATATTGTGCCACATGGGCAAATGATTCGCTAAACGGTGGGAGGGGAACATTACAATAAGAATTATGAATCAAAGAAAAGCTCTACATAAAGAAAATAAGATTGCAAGAAATAATGCCAAAAAAGGAGGCAGTTTGGAGGGCTCTTGCAGAGCAGGCTGCTCAGTGATTCCATGCGTTCAGCACTTTCTCAACAACCAGGAGCCCACACACATCCAACTCTCTGCCCAAAAGGCTAACTGACCTGACACAACCCATCACAGCGTCCTTGGAAGGGAAGTGGTGGCTTCAAGAGCAAGGCTGGGTGGCATGCAATGGGACAAAAAACAAGGGCAGGTTAGGAAATCAAGGCAAGATCTTCCAGTGCTGGATGGGAACTCGAAGATGGAGAGCCACCTGCATGGTTCAGATCAGATCATGGGGCACCATGACAAGGCAGTTATAAAAGGTCATCTACAGCTCAAAATATTTCCAAAACTACAAACTGCTAATGAGGAAAAACCTGAGAGATCATATCAGCAACATCAATCAGGTTGGAGAGAGGGGACACAAACTGCTCAGCAGCAAGTTTGGGTTGGCTATTTGCTCCTGCCCATCACACAGCAAGGGCACAGGACAGCCTTCGTGGGAAAAGGAGAAAGAAAATCCCACTGGCCTCTGAAATAGATCCCACAAAGTCATAAAACAGAGCGTGGTTCACTTTCTAGGCTTCTAGGCTTTGGCTTTTAGGGATGCTCAGAAATGACCACCCTGGGCTCTTCCCAGGTCCAAACCAGATTTATTCAAGGTTTGCTCATTTGGGAGAGTAGGTCCCTATTGACCAACCATATTTAGCCAGCCTATGGTTAAGCACCTTTTGCTCACTATAGGAAGATCTTACAAGAATACAGATTTTGAGAGCTCAGAAACCAGAATGCCAATCAAGATGCTATGGAAGCTGGTCCCACGTAGGATGTCAGGCAACACTGCAGCTCCAAACTTTGCCAGCCCTCTCCCAACACAACAGTTGGCTTCGAAAGAACTCAGACTGGTGTCTCTCCTTCCCCAGATAGGTCTATGTGCTTGGTCTTTGGAAAGCAGCAGGAATGAAGCTGAGGGATTTCAGCAGAAATTAAACAGAATTTACCCTAGTGAATTTTCAAGACAAGATACTTTAGGTAAACATTATTAAGCTTCCCTAAGGAATGTAATTATAAGTTCTACCCCTTTTATCTAAAATTTGCACAAAAAAATCCATCACTGCATTAAGTGATAAAAGAGACTTTCCCTTGCGCTTTTTTTCCTCCCCTTCTTAATAAAGGTGTTTTTTTTTTTTTAACCCTTCCTTCAATAGGTGAACATTTTGGTAGGAATCCTGGGCTCATTCTAAGTAAGGGCTGATCTCTCCTGAGTTTTTAGCTCAAAATACTCGCCAATGCGCCTCAAAACTCAGAGGGCTATTTGAGGGATGAGAAGATAGGAGCAAGAGGAGAATTACTCAGGTTTGCCCAGGAAGTCCCATACTTATGGACAAAACCCACTCCCTGTAAGGGCCATCAGAAATTGAGACAAAATGGTTTTTAGTCAGCCAATGTCAACATGCCAAAGCCAAGATTCTGCTGGGAGGAGGCAGAAAAGCCATTTTAAATGGCAAGCTTATTTACCCAGGCCACACATTTTTCAGAGACATCTCAGAGTTGTCAGTGGTTAACAAAAAAAAAAAAAAAAAAAAAAAAAAAAAAAAAAAATTAAAAAA
>JACDJE010000202.1:498062-540485 GCA_016647715.1 Pavo muticus | reverse complement strand
CAGAAAGACAGAAAGACAGAAAGACAGAAAGACAGAAAGACAGAAAGACAGAAAGACAGAAAGACAGAAAGACAGAAAGACAGAAAGACAGAAAGACAGAAAGACAGAAAGACAGACGACCTCCATGGAGTCCCATCCTGTGATCTGATGAAGCAGAAGCCACAGTGTGGGTCAGAGCCCCAGGAAGTCATGTAGCATCTCAGACAAAAAACAACCTGCAGAGATGTCACCCGCACCAAAGTCACCATGTGGAGAGCCCTGCTCAGCTCCCAAGCAAAGCCAGGGGAGATGCTGACACTGGGATTCATCTTGCTTAACTTAATAACTGCAGACACCTACATCTGAGCTACTCATTCTGCATGCCTGTCTTTCTGTAATGAAGAGAAATAGGCACTTTTAGGATACAAATCGATTTTAGGCATCTGCCTTAGTGGGCAGAACCTGAGCTGAAAGCACTTGTGCTAGGGAAGTTGCAGCCATTGAGGTCCAAGCCATCCGTGTCCATGTCTGCAGGCTTTTCAGAACAGCAGCAAGCGGGCTCTGGGGGCAGCCCCTCCCCAGCACACATGGGGGCTGCAGAAGTGCTGGCATCTTCGTGGTGAGAGCTGATGTCTGCAGACAGCCATCGCTGCTGGCGAGCAGAGCCGTCCTCTCCTCCATGGGAGAGGAGCAGCCAGATTCCAGCCTGGGGATGACAGACACATTAGCACCTTCCTTGTGTTGACAGTTTGTTTTCGTCCAGCTCTGCTAATTATTTCCTTTTGATTTGGAGACTTCAGAAGGAGAGATGCTGCAGTGGCCTCCAGATGCCCGACGCGGGGCTGAGGTGTGCATGGAAAAAGCCCTTAGTAGCAGAGGGGGTGGGGAGGCTCCTTTTTGTCCCTGTGTCAGGAGAACAAGAGCTTCTCCTTAAAAATCATATGGCACGTATAGAAAGCAGACAGGAGAGCCGAGAGCCCCAGCATTCGCTGAGATTTGGGGCTGACTCAGGGAGACTGGCAGGGTTGACTCCTGGGAGATGGTACCTAATTCAGACCAACACCCCAAAAACACATGTGAAGATACAGGGGGGTACCTGAGGCATCCATTTTCCAACATGGAGGGCCACCGCACCCCTCCAGCCCCACATCAGGTGGGAGGCATGCATCTGTGATGCTTATACAGATTAATCCATGGGAAGGGACGGGCTGAGCAGCAGCAGGTCAGCACAAGTGATTCAGACAATACTCCTTTTGCCCACAGAAAAGAAAGGGCATGCTCAGGTGGAGGGAAAGGTCTTGAAGGGGAATGGGCACTGCCCTGCACGGACACACAGCCCCTGCAGGATGCAACGCATTTGCTTTGCCTGCACTATCTCAGCCCTCAGCCGCTCCTGCTGCCTCCCCAGCCCTTACAAAGGTCTGGGCTGCTGCAACAAGGAGACACAACGTCCAGGTCCCCACGGACCCCCAAACCATCCCAGACACATGGCAGAGGTGCCAGCGAGGCATTTGCATATAGAAATCCCCCCTGCCTGCTCAGAGCTTTTCCAGCCCATACGTTTGTATTAAATGGTCTGTTAGAGATTTGCCGGTACTTTTCAAGCTCTGACAGCCCTGTTTTTATTTCCATTGCCTCTAAGCCACTTCATGAAATTTTCATATATAAATATGAAAATATGCAAAAGCCCTCTGATTTATTGGATCCGACACTGTGGTTTAAGCGAATCCCCCATGATCCTGACTCCTGCTCACGCCGCTCCCACAGCACCCCGAGCCCTGGGTGCCTGTTCATCAATAGGACTCCATCCTGGGCAGGCTGGGGGCCACATAAACAACCCTCTGCCTCTCAGCCACCTATCTCCTGTCGCCTTTGCTCAATCCTAACATGCCAGGGCCTGGACTGCTGCTTTGCTGCCCTAAGCAGTTGCTGCCACCGACTCGAGAGCTGCAAGGACATGCTGGGCACCTTGTCTGGGTTATCCAAGAACATCACTACACATGTAACCCCTTTATTTTCTCCCCATAGCCTCACTCCTTCAGGCTCTTGTGCAAATGACGGTCTTCACAGAATCATAGAATTGTTAGAGCTGGAAGAGACCCTCAAAGACCAACAAACAGGGACACCAACAGCTCCATCAGGAGCTCAGGGCCCCATCCAGCCTGACCTTGGAAGCCTGCAGGGACAGGAAAGTTCTATTATTCCCAAACCAAGCCATGGACACGTCCCAGGCCAGCTCACCAAACAGCACTGCTGGCGATCCACGCTCGCTGCTCCACGCCTCATCACGTCCCCTTTGTCTCCTTCCTGCTCAGTTCCTCCCCATGGATAATGCCACCATTAGCATCACTGTCACCAAAGCTGACGACTGAAAAGGCTCACAAGAGCTGTCTGCAGAGACACAGTAAATGAGATCTCTTAATTAACACCTCCCTTCACTAAATAGATAAACTTCATGCAGCTGGTACATCATGTCCTCACAGGTTGAGGAACTAAAAGCATCATTCCCCGGCTCTCTAGGGCCAGGGAAAGGCTTTTTAGGCTTTTCCTTCACCTCTTCCTCCCACTCCTTTCTTTTTAACCCGACAAGCAGCGCTCATCTGGGAAGAAGGAGACATGGGCTCTGGTCAGCATGCCCAGGGCAGTGTTCTACAGAACAGCCACCGGTGATATGATAAAAGGCTCTGCCAGAGTCTTTGATGGCTGAGGAAGAAAACCTGAAAGCTTACCAGTAAAAAAAAAGACATCCTTCTCCAGATCTGAATCCACAGACACAGCTTTAGCTGCTTGAAGAAATCTGATAGCCCAAAAGGGCCAGGGAACAGAACCGAGGCCAAAATCATATTAAATTATCCAGGTTATCAACAGGGCACCCTGCAGATATGCAGCCCAAAGGACATCCTCCTCCCTCTCTTTTGCCTGGCAGAGCATGACAGAGGGAAAGGTTCTCCCTTTTTATTTCTTTTTTTCAAGGAAATTGATTTGATTTTTAAAGAGATTTCAACTTAAAATCAATTTCCCGAGTGAAAAACATAGGGCTTGTAGTTGGTGCAGAATTTAAACGGGGTCTGTTTGCATTATGGGATCGATGCACCAACCCAAAGAGCTGTGGTTGTCACGAATTTGGCAAGAACTTTTTCAGAAATGTTTAGAGGAACCATTTTTTGCTCAAATACAGAGTTTACAGGAGAGGTGGTGAAACAGGCCATGCTATGGCCAGGTAGAGGCATTGGAACAGGGGTGCATCTCAAAGTGATGCCATGAGTGGGGAGAACAGAGCCCAGAAAATCAGGGAACTGTGTGGAGTGAATTCTCTGATGTGTGCTATGGGGATGGATTGCTCCAAATTTCTCCCCTAATGATGCACCAGCAGCACCTCCTCTTTGCCCTTTCCTCACTTGAGTCAAGACTAGATTGTCTTATCTCCTACAAACGCAGCATGAACGGTATCATGTTGGCAGCAAGTCCTATTTTGGGTGTCTCAGGGCTAGAGGCCGGTTATTACAAGCCAGGGAGGGATGTTCCGTCTTCTTCAGTGTTTACAGCTTTTATCGTGTAAAAATCCACTTATAAAATAGAAATTCACTCAGTAAAGCCTGCTCTATTGAAGGTCCCATGTCTCTAACAAGCCCCTGTCTGCTCTGGGAATGCCCCCTGGAGAGTAGGATCTCTGGAAGGAGCTGCAAGGTTTTCCTCCGTCTTGACATGGCTGTGATCCTGGCTTCAAGGAGCTCTGGAAATGAAGGTACTGCTGACAACACCGCACACAGCTGCACTGAGCAGGGTCACACAGGCCAGATCGATGCCTGCATTCTCTCAGCACACGCTGGAGCCACAATTGTGCTCCAGCGCACAATTGTGCGCTCACAGCAAAACATCCCTTCTGTACAACAGGAGTAAGTGATGGCGAAAGGGACAACTTGGAGGGGTGAAGGGGACTGCAGCGAGGAGCAGCAGCAGAGCCCAAGGGCAAGGGAATGGAGGAAAGCCATCACAACGAGGCAGGGCTGATAGAGGAGGGAGTGCAAGGGGTTGGCATCCAGGCTAAGGACACTGCACGAGGCCAGCCCCACCGTCTCCTTAGAGTTTCTCAGAGCCCCAGCACCACCAGAGAGGATTTGACGAGCTGAAAAAAACCCTCACCATGCATTGTGAGAAGTGTCCATCTCCCACAGCTGGGGAGGGGAGGGAAGAAGAGGGGAAAGGAGTATAAATACCCCATACAGATTGCAGGGGAAGAAAGGAATTGGGAGACGTGCAACAGAACCCAAACTCTGAGTCAAGCTTGGCTTATGTCTCCTGCTTCCCATGCTCCCCACCTGGCTGCTCCCCTCCCTCCCTCTAAGGACAAGACAGCCTCACTGCCACCCCCTCTTCTCTCTCCTAAGAGGTTCTCAGGTGTCAGCACTCCTAGCTGTTCAAGGACTATGTTTAGATGCTCATAAATCCTTTTTTTATTATTATTATTACTATTTTTAAAATAATTTTTGAAACATAGTTTTTGGATCCCCACTGTCTTCACGGACACACCTCAGCTAAAAAAAGTGGTTTCAATGACATGTCATTCATTCAAGGCCTGAGAGGGAGCAGGGAAATTGTTCACTTGCTCCACAAACAAGCACAGGAGAGCAAATATTCCCTCCCATTCCTGCTGTTTCATTAAACTAATTTTATGCATGAGGTGAGATTGCATCTTTCCTTAAAATAATAATAATAATAATGAATACATTTTTCTCCACTGACAGCATCAGTGATGGTGTTTTGCTTTACCACAATGTAGACATTTCAGGAGAGCATATCTGGAGGATGCCTGATAAAAAACACACCCTGAGCAGCCAGAATCAGCACCTGCAGGAACCGAGGGGGCTTTGGGGGCTGTTGTAGATCTGAAAGCTTAGGGTGCTGATCCACACTGAAGACATGTCAGCATCGTTCCAAAGAAGCATCCTCCTGAGGGGATGTCAATGCCTATAGGATTCTCCACACAACTGTACTATAAGAGCAAACTGAGACAACTCAAGCAGAAACTTGCAGATACCATAGAATCATTGAGGTTGGAAAAGCTGTCTTAGATCAGCCAGCCCACCTCCACCTGCCCACCGAGCCATGTCCCTCAGTGCCACATCTCCCCAGCTCCGGAACACCTCCAGGGATGGTTACTCCACCATTGGAGTGCCCTTCTCTGGACACGCTCCAGGGCCTCCATGTCCAACATCTCCTGAGGAGAGCTCAAGGAGGTCACCAGCCCTCTTCCCAAGCCCAAAACCCAGATATCAGGAAGGTGGTAAAGGAAGATAGGTTAAAAAAAGGTCATTTAACTATTTCCCCCAAAACAACCTTCAGGACAGCAGCTCAGAGGCAATGCCTCAGTGCAAGGACAGTGGGAGGAGATGGGAATAGCATGAGCTGTGCTTGGAACGGCAACTGAAGGTGAGCACAGCGCTGCATGTGGGCTTGGGCTAACCCTATTGATTTGCTCTTGGCCTGCACTCAGGGGTCTGCAGGTAGATACACCCCCTGCACTGCACAGCGGGGCTCGGCTGCTAAAATCTTAATGCTGAGGCATCCTGGTGAAGAGAAGCCCAGGTACCACTAAATAAATAAAGAGAAAGCGCAAGAATTTCAATATTCTTTTTGTTGGTTTGGGACCCAAATCACCAAAGGCAGAAATGGAGAAAAAAATGGGCTATGCGGTTCTCTGAAGTCATTCCACAAGGAGCTCAGTTTTAGAAGACACAGTCCCACTGCCACAGGTTTGGCATATGTGGTCTGACCTGGCTGGGCTGACAGCTGGTACAATATCCACGATAGAGTTATGGAAGGGGACTGAGCACCTCAAACACTTTGCTGGGCAAAGGGAACCCCTTTGTGTCTGTATTCCTCCAGCTCCTCTTCCAAAGCCCCTCCAGCCCCAAAACCATCCTCACCAACCCTTCTGCTCAGATATCAATTCTTATTTTATTCATAAAGCAATGTAGAAAAGATAAGAATTAATCTAAAACCCGCAGTAAGGATGGGGAAGAGGAATTGAGCTTTATAAATGGTAGGCATGAAGGGGGCTAGAGCTGCATGCATGGGAGATGCCATGCAGGAGGGTAGGAAATGAGGTGAAGCAGCTCAGTGAGGGGGTATTTTGGCTGCACACAGCCCCCCTCCCAACCTCCACACGTGATGAGATTGATAACGGTAACAAAACATATAACTGAAACGAAGGCAGTGTCGAGTTCAAACAGATGCACTTGCTAGTCCTCTGCGTGCACACGGCTCTTGCAAAATAGCAGCATTAGAGCAGCATTATCACAAAGCTTTGCTCCTTCATCAAGAGGAATTGTTTGAATATCTGATGTAGCATGCGTGTGGCTAAGGCTAGTTAAGCGCCGATGCACAGGGAATGCCAATGAAGGCATTTTTACGGGCCTTAAAGGAAACAGGTGCCCAAAACACGCACTTAAATCCTGTGAAAGCCCAGTATTTCAGCTGCCTTCCTAAAGAGATTTCTTTAGATAAACCAGAGAGCTTACACGATAGGCTACAAAGATTTTTTTCACTAATGGGTACTCGGGAGCCAGCATTATGATTGGTTTGCATGCAGAATTTGGTCTTATGCTTCTTCTTGCAAGACTTTTTGGGAAGTTTCAGAGTGCATTTACTAGTTATCATGGCAATAACAGGAAGAAAGGCTCCAGCCTGGTGTAATGGATACAACCTGCAAGAAAAGAAATCCCATTTTTATCTCACAGCCACTCGCACTTATCCACTATTTTTAGCAAAAAGGCAACCTAAATATCTAAGAAGTGGTCTCATAATCAAAACAATCAATTCCTAGGCAAGCCTTATGATTCTCATGAGCCAAGACAAAGCCCTGGCACTGCTGCCGAGAGCTGTGGGTGCCCCATCCCTGGAGGTACACAGTGCCATGGATGGGACCCTGGGCAGCCTGAGCTGCTGGGGGGCCAGCCAGCCCGTGGCAGGGGTTGGGGCTGGGTGGGCTTTGAGGTCCCTTCCAACCCAAGCCAATGGTTCTATGATATGGTTCAATGCTAGCCCAGCAATCCCACTGCATGTGTCCTCCTCCTGACAGCGCAATGGAAACAAACAGAGGCAAGGATGCAATCAGGGTATTAGAAAGCATCTCTGATTTCCCTCTCCTAGAAAGATCTGAGCAAATAGAGTGTCTTCCAGAGCTCTCACTGCTCCCACTGGGCTCCTGAGGCTGCTCAGCATCTGCTGCTTGCAGCGAGCAAACATGAGCAGTCTGGATTTCCAAAAACATCCTCCTCTAGCGGTGGGACACTTTACTTCAGGGCCAGAGTTTGCAATGGGCTCCCAACACCATTTTGTGCCTATTGAAGCCAAACAGAACATAGCAGAGTTCCCCCCAGGAAGGCTCTTACCCTGTGGGATATGGTGAAACCAACTGTGTTGTGGGATGCTGTCACCTTCCCCACGCAAGAAGAACAAAGAGAGAGTGAGATCAACATTAATAACTGCTTGGGTCCACAGGGTTGCAAGCAGGTTATCAGAAAGTGCCAGACAACCCCATTTCCTACAGCTTTTTTTTTTTTTTTCCCTCAAAAGGTAACAAAACCAAAAGCCTAAAACGATGTGCAGTACTTAAGAAATCATCAAGAATAGCACAAGACCCCAACCTGAGGGGAACATGGCTCTCCTCTAACCAGAGTAACCTACATTCAGGAGGAAGCAAAGCCATAAACTGAGGCATACATCAGCAACAGGGAGGAGGGAGAGGCACAGTGAGAGCTGGCACGAGCATGAGGCTGAAATTGTAGGAAAAAAAGGGCACGAGCGCTGGACTGCATGGCATTCCTGGTTGGTGGGATCTGGCCGCCCTCTAAAAGCAGGAAGGGCTTTATCCCATCCAGTCCCACAGGGAGCCTCCTCCAGAGTCTGATTGCTCTCTAATTGTCAGAAACGATCTTCCAATTTCCAGGCTGAATTTATTCTCAGCCAGTTTATGTACATTTGTTCTCGTGCCAGCGCTGTCCTCAGGCATAAATAGTTCTCCTTCTCTGATACTCTCCCCTCCCCGTATTTATAGGCAGCACTCTTCTTCAGCTTTCCTTTTGCTAATTTAATTAAGCCAGGCTTTCCTCGCCTCCCCTCCGAATGCACGAGCTTCATTTCTCTTATCGTGTCCACAGCTCTCCCCAGCTCTGCTCTCCAGTCCAGCTCCGGCATCCCTTGGAGGAAAACATGAGCCAGAAATCAACAGTGGTCATCTCTCCTAGAAAACAGATGCTTATCAGCAGCGTGCCTAATTGCAAACTAATAGAGGCAGGCTTGTGTTTTATCTCGTCAGCTATTCCCAATCAGTGAAAGATCACAAACAGCTTTCTGGAGTACAGGTACGTCCCATATTGCTTCGGAATGTATTCACTTTACATTTTGGCTATGTTGACTCACTGCAGCCTTGAATACTTCTTCTCTTTTCAATTACGTCGTGCCACTTTGCAAAACCATACAATGTGTGTCAGATTAAATATTGTCCTATTTGGGGTTAAAGAGCAGATCGTATTGCAGAAAGAGAAAGCTCTGTCCAGCAGAATGGAGAGCAATAAGAAGTGGCATTTCTGCTTTTCTTGCAAAAAGAGGACTTGGCAGCAGACTGATGGGCGTAAATACTCCTGCTTTACTTTATATTTGGAGAAGAAGTCAAATCCGTGGGTTTCAGAACAACTAAAGGTTATGCCAATGTGGCACTGCTAGAGCTGGATGTATTTAGGTGATCAAGGCTAGGAACCTGTATTTAGGAATTTTAACAGACTGCCCAGGAGCCATTTAGGCCGCTTCATGTTCACTTTGGTAAGACACAGAATGCCAGAGAAGCTTACAAAAATGGATAAATTTAACATCACATCAATATACATAGAGAGGATATGGCAAGCAAGTCCAAATTGCTCAAGAAAACCAGACTGACAACTATTTTCTTTAAACGTTTGGTTAATAAAAGCGATAATCAATTTGTCATAGTGCTATTATTTCTCATCTAGAGGCCAGTATGGCCATGGCTCTCCTTCAATACAAGTGAAAAAAGGGCAGGTGGATGAATGGAGCCAACTGCCTGTGCGCCCAGGGAAGCAGGCAGTCACCACCCTACCTGCCCTACTGGGAGGTGACTCATTGCCAGATGGGACAAGTTAAGAAAAACAGTAGCAGAGAAGCTCAGTGGCTTTGCAACTGGTGGCCACTGGCCCTATGGAGGTGCCAGCACTCTGCAAGGAGAGACCCAGTTTTGTCCCCACGTGCCATTGCATCGCAGCTGAGCAAAGCATTATTCTAACCCCGTACCTCCATTGGCTCATTGCAGGACTACACAACTGCCAGGAATTGCAGAGAAAATGGAGATATCCTCAAAGAACCCCTTGGCCTTCAATAGGTAAAGAACGCTGTTGTCAAGATACAGAATAAGAAGGTAGTATTCAAACCACAGTCAAGTGCAACAGGGCCAGAGGAAGAGTTATCTCCAAGCACTCTCTCACTGCCTTGTGGAAACGACGTTCAGTGCTGGCTCAAAAACAGAATAGCCACAACATCTTCCAGCAGCATTAGAAACACAACCCATACGCATCAACAATTTGTCAGAAATGACAAAACTTGCAGAGAAGGGGAAACGTGTTCTTCCCAGAGATCTCCACGGAGGATTTGCATAGATCAGGTGTTAGAAATAAAGCGAGCAGCCAGCGTTCCCCATGACAACTCACTTCATTTGTGATCCTGCTCTGCTGGGGAGTTTCTGAGCCAACAAATGCTGTCAAAGAGAGCAGCGTCTGCTATAGAGGACTTGGGCTGACCCTGCAATGGGTTTTCTTTCATTGAGACACAAGCAGATCCAACACGAAAGCATCCCAGCCAAGGGATGACTGCAAGGTTGACTGCAAAGCACCTTGTGACATTAGATTTTAATTGCCGTGCTGCTTCCCTACAACCTTCCCTGATGGCAGGGAACCTGAAGTCAGGCTGTCTCTGTGTTGCCATAACACCCTACCTGTTGAGACCTTACTTTAAGAGTGTAGGGTAAGAAACTATTAAAAAGCTTCTCTCCCTCCCATGGAAAGTTTTCCTACAACCCCAGTGTTAAAGGCAGGTTAAAGCCAGTTGGACTTGGGCTTTGGAGTGCTGCAGTAGTGGGATTTTTTGGAAATCAAACATGTCAGCCATCGTGCTATGACACAGCAGTGTGATGAATGCGTGCAGCAGTCACCAAACACGACAGCCATGAGCCATGGCAGGGATGGGAGATGGGAAATTGGCACAGACAGCAGGAGTGGGGAGCACCAGGGAAGTACCAGCCAGCAGCAAAGCAGGCAGTCAGAGCCACAGACTGCTGCTTCCTTGTTCCCCCACATTAGAGGCAGCCCTTGCTTTGAGGGTCAGGAGCCAGCAGCCCCCTGCTCCAAGGTGGGGAAGCAGGCAGCTGTGCACGTGTGTCATTGGGTATGTATATAGGGCAGCATCAGCCCACGGGGCTGCTGCAGACACGTGTGCATTTTTCTTGTCTCCTTAGGCAAGCTGGGAAATGTCACTTGCTGGCGAGGCAATCGCTAAACATTTCACTGCCCTCGGTGACCACCTGCTCTGCCTGTGCTGGAGCGGGCTGCGAGCACAGAGAACAGGTTTCTCCTTTCTTATGTATTTTGCTCAATTTTTGCTTTAAAGGCACACAGTCATTTAGAGCAGGTGCCCTAAACTGGGGCAAATGTCCCCCCACATGTCCACTTCACCTCCCTTTGCATTTTAACCCTGGCTAGGAAAAACCTGGCTCTCTATGAGCAGCACCATAAAGCTTTTATTTGCCTCCCCATGCGGATAAATTCTTGATGAGGGCTGAAAAGCCACTGCACATCCCAAAACCAAAACCCTGGCCTAGAAGATGGGGAGGAGGCCCTGAGCAGCCCATACCCACAGGCAGGAGTCACATGCCAAGGGGCTGCTGCCCCTCCTGGCCCTGGCTCCTCCATCCGTGGGGAGGAACACGAGCATCTGGTGCAGGAGTACACTTCGCAGACAGGTGCTCACTGCTGAATCCCATGTTCATAAAAATAAATACATTTAGGTCTTGTGGGGCCTCAAGCGCCCTATGGCGAACACAGTAATGCATCACAGCAGGAGGACATGCAGAGTCCTTCCCGACCAGTGTGCAGGAGAAGGAGGATGAAAGGGACGGAACCGAGCAGAGAGACTTTGTGCAAAGCTGGATCTCTCCAGAAAGGTAGAGGGCAACCAGAGACACTTCAAAAGGGACTGTGCTACCCATCTCCTAGCAACAGATGCTAGCAAGAAATGCCAAGGAAGAGGGTCACAAAACAGCACTGCTTGAGAAAACGGTGCTTTTTGCTTTTTGGCAAATCTCACCCCAGCAGATGCCCATTCCCCCTTCTCAGGTTCCTCATGCAGCCAGGCTGCTTTTCGCCCCAACAGCCCAGGTAGGAGATGCCATGCCTACAGTCCTGCCCACGTTGCCATTCTTTCCCCTGTTGCTGCAGCTTTACTCCAGCCAGTAGGGGCACAGTTTGGGCCATAGTCACGCACAGGTGGCTGAGCAGCTCTGCAGGAAAAAGAGGGACCCGAACACGATGCATAGCATAGCGCTTAGCTGGCAGTTAGCACTCTGCCCCTTGGGGACTGCTGCTGCCGACTATTTTGGACTCCATCTGTTTGCCAGCAACTGAGCTCTTCTGTGAGCAGTGAACAGGGCGATATCTACAGCCCCCAAAGCATCTGGCATCAATACACTTTAACCCATCAGGAAATGGCTGGAGGACACCAGGCTCTGTGCTTTTAAAGACATTAGGGGCAGGGAGGGAACTGTGTCTACAGGAAAAAAAAAAAGCCCTCCCCCCTAATGCTATATCAATTACACAAGATGCATTAAAGCGTTTTAGTAAAGATTTCTTGTCAATAATCTGGATCTACAAGTCCCACCGCTTCAGTGTCCTTAGTCAAACCCTCCAGGGAGCACAATGTCCCAGCGCAAGGGACATGCTGCAGATATGACAGCAAAGGCAGAGGGAAGATAATAGAAAAGAGACACTGGGCAGAGAAGAGAGATCAGAGACAGCTATCTATATGAACACAGACAGATCACAAGTTTAAAGGAAGGTGATTCTTCACTACGCCTATACAAATGATTTCCTTCCCCGTGCAGTTCCCCCTTCCTCTCCTCTGATGATTTGAAGGCTCTGGGAGCTGCACTAAGTGCGGCTGTCTCTCCCTGCAAGACAGTCGAAAATTTAACCAGGCAGGAAGAAAGCACTCTTCTTCCATCATCAGTGTTCAATAAAAAGTTTAAAAAATGAAGAAGAAAAATCAGAGACGAGTCCAATCATTAAAAAAAAGAAGAAGAAGAAGAAGAAAAACACAACCAAGAACATAAAGACAGGAAGATGGAGTGGAAAAATACGCTCAGGGGATCTGTACATCCATAATTCTGGAGGTGCTCAAAGCTGCGGATGGAGCCCTGGGCAGCCTGATCTGGTGGGGAGCAACCAGCCCACAGCAAGGTTTGGGGTTGGATGGGCTTTGAGGACCCTTCCAAACCAACCATTCTGTGGTTCTATGATCTCTAGGGACCCTTCCAACCCAATTATTTTGTGATCCTATGATGAACCCTCGGCTTATCGCAACAGCACCTTTGGAGCACCTGTATGCAGCCAGGGCTGTTTGAGCCAGGCGCTTATGGGCATTTTGTGACGCATCTGGGCATATTTGCCAGCCTGACATCCCATGGGTAGAGGGTACACAGAGTCACAACAACACTCTGTCTGACACCAACCATTTCTGAACTTGACAGCACATTTTAACTGCATCCAAAAAGAAGGGAAGAGGTCCCAGAAAACATCACCAGGTATAAAAAATTTCATCCTCCCTGATGAAAGCAGACAGTGGGGTCATTTGTCTGAGTCAGAGGAAAAGCCAGCAATTAGTTTGTCCCTCGTTAAGCTCAAGAGAAACCACACAGGAGTTGCACAGTGAGACCAACCACAAGCAAAAAGCAGATTTTTCAGTCTTGCTGGTCACGAGATGACTTTTTTTTTCACCACATAAAGGAAATGCAAAAGGGTGGAACAGAAGAAACTGTTCTTTGTGCAATCAAACTCACTGAGATGTGTGCCACTGCAGGAAGGCATGCTTGCCGTCCTTCCACGCTCCAACAGCATTACCACCGCACAGGAATCGTAAGGTTGTGGGATGAGGGCTTGGCTGATAGCCTTTTTCCAAGACCATCTCTCTTTGCCACCAAATGTTGCCTGGCGCCCATCCAAAGCTTTCCAGGAGCACAGCATCTTATGCGTGCGTGCCTTGCAGCTTTTCCATTCTTCTTGACATTGTAAAACTGTCTTGTAAAAGCAAAATTAAAGTCTTGAGTGCTGGCCACAAAGCCCTTGCTGTGGACATGTTTTCTGTTGTATGCAACTCCAAGACAGAGTGAGGTCTGAAGAAAGGGGGGGAAGGGGGAACAGAGCTATTGGCATTAAACTTCTTTATAAATCTCCTGAAGGTATTTTATCACTTCCCGACATTCATCTATAAAAGCCACTCAGCTATGTTTACAAATTATAAAATTAGTTTTTATGTACAGGGTCCAGCTAATGGCACAGCTAAATCTAGGGAGTAGGAAGATTAGAGGTTTCTCCCTTCTTTGCAAGGGAATTTATTTTGCAGCATCCCTGGGCAGGGAACAGCATCCATCCTGGGGCAGAACGCTTCCCCTCCTGGGCCTGAGCTTTCTGATAATCAGAACTTCACTCTCCTTGCTCTTGTAGAATGGTGCCTTCCTGATGCTGTGCTGTCAGCAGAAGGTGATGGCGGTGGTAGGCAGCCAGCCATGTCTAGCACCACAGGGGTGGCCCTTCACTGTGTTCTCGGGACATGGGATACCTGGCAGGTGCACTTGGTACCCCGCCATGCTGTTCAGAGAAACGCTGGGCAGCATCTAGCCAGTTCCCAGTGCTCTCCCACTCCTTGGCCACAACCCAAGGCCCTACCTAATACGTTGCTCTAGAAGAGCGCTAAAAGACCCATTACAGAGACATGACAAGCATAAATATTAATCCAGCACAGCGCAACTGCCAGGAAGGGAGGGAGGAAAGAATGCTCCTCCTGTGCATGGCCAGAGGTGCTCCTTCTCTGAGCCTTGTGCCTTTCCAGCCTGCCCAGGGTGCAAAGGGAGGTTGGGCACTGCTCACCTGACCCTGGGGATGCTGTCTACTTCCCCTCAGCAGAGTGACGTCACCTCCCGAGGCACGTGGCTGTGGGCTGATCTGACACTGCTGGGGAGCAGTGCAGCAGGGCAGGAGGGAAACGAACACAGCGGTTCCCCCAATTAAGGCTGGAGGAAGAAACAAAAGCTAATCAGGCTTCAGCACAGGGGACATAAAGGGAGTGAGCTTCTTCAAGGCACATTCTCAGCTTTACATCTCTGCTTCCTTTAAAAAAAAAGAAATTATTTCACTCTGTACCATATTAATCAGCACAAGTCAGCCTTGGCAAGAGTTACCCATGCGGCCACGCAGGCACTGGGAGGATGCTGTATTAGAGCAGGATTGTTTACTTGTATAACCTTTACAGAAACAGGAGAGAAGCCACATTAGAAGAACTTCATACACACAAGAGCAGCAGCCACCTGCTGCATTGATGCACACTCCAGAAGGGCTCCAGTTGTCACTGCAACAGCATCACAGATCAGCACTGCCGCCACGCAGAGGTGGTGGCAGGGTATGGAGGAGGGCTCTGGGGCAACCTGGACTGTCAGAGAGCCACAAACTGCAAACAAAAAGCCCCAAATAGTGCAAGATCAAACAAGGTCAGTATCTATCCTTTCAAAGGCATCCACTCAGAAAAGCTCGCTATAAGCAATGGTTGTTTTTAGAACGTTAAATATGATACTAAAAGCATCTTCTTTGTGAAAACAACATGCATATTAGTTTGTTTATGTCATAACTTTAATCTCTCCCTGTAACAGGTCTTTAAAGCTTATTTCAGGCTGGAGAAATAATACGGAGTAATGAATCAAGGCCTTAAGAACCTTGATAAGCAGCAGGGAACCATCATGGAGAGCATTCTCCTGACTTAATTAAAGTCTTAAAGAGACTTCCAGAAACAAAAACCCATTCATTCATCACAGTGATGAGGAAAGAATGAGGAGGGAGACTGCACATCAGAAAAGGAAACGCAACATGAGCGCAGACATAGCCCACCAGAAGTATTTACAGGAGCACCAGCATGCGCACATTTGAACTACCGAATCTCTTTTGCTTTCAGGTTTCTTGTATCACAGTATTGCATATCTACTCCCCAGGAAAGCCTGAAATTAAGCGTCCCAGCATTACCTGGAGCAGCACAGGGTGACCTGAGGAACAAGCTCTCCTTGCTGGGATCAGCCCTTGAGTTTCTCTCTTGCAGAGGAGCGCTGTGGCCTCTGGGGAACCCGCTGCAGGGCCTCGGGGACAGGAGTTCCGTTTCCTCATTAAATAGTTCTGACTCATGAACACATCAGAAAACTCGTGTTGTGGCCTTTGACAGTATACCTCCATTAAGGCAAAGTTTGTCGAAGAAATCATTTTCTGCAAATCATTCACGCAGCATTAGTCATGGCTGTCCCTTCCACCTAGCTTCGCAGAGACAGCTCCAATAATTTTTATTATTTTCATTGCCTTCCCTTGCACCCTCATCTATCTCAACTGAGAGAACCTGCAACTTTATCTTGTCCTCTGCAAGACAGAGCACTTCATCCTGACCAAGAGGAATGGTCTCAGACATTATTTTCATATCTTTTCTCTGCAGAAAACCTAAATGCCACTGCTAGCCCAGCCTGGGACAGCTCTTGGCCTTCAGAGGGGTACAGCCAACATGGAATAATGGGCACAAGGACAGGGCTGGAAGATCAAACCTTACTGATTATGTTTAACTTTGTTGCTTTTATTCGTGTATCTACAGTCAGCCTCTTTCCCTCAGCTGTGTTCAAACCAGCCAAACTGCCTATGGGCATCTCCTGCCTACGCACTTCTTCCAGCCATGCGCAAAGCAGAGCACTGAGAAACGGTTCATATCACAGAATGGCACAGAAAGGACTCCAAAGATCATCAAGTTCCAACCTCCCGCTGTGGACAGGGTTGCCAACCTGATCGAGCAGCAGAGCTGTATCCAGCCTGGACTTGAATGCTTCCGGGGACGGGCTTATAAGAGTTATGATAAAGATACTCCTAAAAGTAACATCAGGGACACTCACCTCTGCACAGCTCTGGGCCCATAAGCACACACCTTCTTGGGTTACATCTTAGGACAGAAACCAGTTTTAAGAAACTCCTCTATGCAAGAGAGAACCATCCTGGACATCTGGTTTTTATTTACTTTTAATTTTTTTTCCAAAACTCAGCACAATTTTAGAAGCTCTGTACATTTGTATCTGGCTGCTGAGCGGGGAAAAGCTGTTTCTGAGCCATTTCCACTGCATATTTTCTTCTGACATAAACATGAATTAAGGTTACGGCCAAGTGTGATCTTCCCAGCAAAAAGTGTAGATTCCATCGATGCGACCCATTAAAGCAATCTTAAATACCCGCTGATGGTTCATTATTGCAAGTTACTTTCCTACTTTCCTTCAATATATTGGAGGGGAAAAAAAAGGTCTCCAGGAAGGCAGCGCCTGTGCATCGCATCAGTAAGATGGGACAACGCAAGGGACAAGCCGGACAGGTTGCCAGAGGAGCGTCCATTTACTCAAGCCTGCTGGATGAATTAAAATAACCTTCCTGAAGGGCACGTCGGCTGAAGGGAAAACCTTAATGAGCAAAAGTCAGAAGGAGCAAGGGCATCCTTATCCCATGCAGCAGCAGATCATGCTGTGTGAAATATGAGAGTGCACAGATTAAACATTACATCTGCCTGAGGATGCTCAGGAGCCCAAGAAAGCTGAGGGTTCACAGCTGCAGTGCTTCCCCCATCTCCTCTTGGGTGTCTGCTCTGCAGCCTTCATTGCATCTTATCTGAGAGCTTATGGGATCACCCATAGCAGTTTTGTGGAATGTTGCAAGTTTTTCATCTCACACCTATATGATCCAATTAAAAAAAAAAAAAAAAAAAAAAAGGCTTTCTGGAGCAAGAGGAGTTTGTACTATGAAAAGAAAAGCTGATTAAATACCAGAGCGATGGAAGAGAGCATGTACACAAACCAGCTCTATCTCCTGCACACAGTACCATTCTGAAGATGCCTCCAAGAGGTGAGGGGAGGCAGCTGGGCCTGAGACCCACTGGTCACCACCCTGCACACAGTCCCAAAGGCTGATTCAGAGCTGGAGAATGGAGTTGGGTCCTACGAGGAGCTCATGAGGGTACCTCTGATGCTAGGTATAGTAGAGCCCCAGGGAATCATGCCATGGGTCATTGAGAGTTGGCTGGGCAGCTTGTTCTGCAAGGTGAGACGGTGCACGCCTTCCATCCTGGAAACACACCGCACTGACAAAGCATGAAATATTAAAAGGCAAGGGAAGCAATATTCCCTTCGATTTGCAAAGGTTGGGAGAGGGTCATTGACCATGTGGAGGTCAGGCAGAGCTTGCAGCATCAGAGGGAGTGGTTTGTGTCAGAGCCCCATGAGCTCCTGCTTGCAGGCTCTGCACGGCACCCATCCCAAAGCTGTGCAATGGAAGGGCCATTGGGATGTGACAGCGATGCTTCCCTTGCACAGGGCCTACAGTGAGCCCAAGGCAGGCTCAGGCTCCAGGGCACAGCGCTGGGAGGCAGCCCTGCACATCACACTCCCATTCCCATCCATCACCCACAAGGCAATGGGAAAGCCCATCTTTTTCCCCACCAAAAGCTTCCTTTTGAGTCAGTTTCTTAATAACTTCCCACCAATTTTGTGTATTCTTCATGCATCTCATTAATTAATGATTCAGATCGTTAACAATTTTGGAGCAGATATTTTCTTCCCATCTATAAAGCGGCCGTGCCAATTTTTAGCCCGAATTTTAAACAACACATATATTTAAGCTTTCTGCCCAGAAAACAGCTTGGAGACCAAAGATTGCGCTGTCTGTTCACAAGGCAATTATTCAGAGCGCTATCAGCAAATCTGAATGCACCTTCATCTGCGAGAAGGCTTTCTCCCTGCATTTCCACACAGTCCACCCACCTAGAGATGCAGCAGGACTACAATCGATACATGTTAATTAAGCCATAGCCCACTCCAATTAAAATTATAGGATCTGAAGGACAGACATTTATTTTTGTCAGTAAATTAATTTAAGCGTCCATTAATTTTAAGTTTAAATTTCTAAATTATATATCATTTTAATGATAAACAATTCATCTCATTATGGAGAAAACATATGGAACAGAAAGATAAAATGGAAGAGAGTTGGGCGCAGTAAGTATTCTCCGGCACTTCCTTCTTCCTTAGCCCCTTCTCTGTCAGCAAAACGGGCTCTTTGGAAAATTTGGCCGGTGTTGAAATAAGAACAGAGATTCTTTGAGCATCTCACCTCCTTCTCTGCTGGGAACAGGAAAGCTTAGCTGCGAAATCTCGACTCTTTAGAATGCTGAAACTTTGCTCATGCTACCAAAATAAACACTTTTTCTGCAGAAATAAAAATATTACCACATTAACAGCTTTTTTTTTCCCTTTGTTGTTATTATTATTTATACGGAACGAGGCAGGTTGTTTGGCAGCTTCACTGTTTCTGTGCACATCCCAGGCAGAGAGCACTGAGTTTGGAAAGCAAGGCTCACGTGGTGCCCTGTGTTAAGTATGGCAGTTGGTTAAACACAGAGCAAAGCACTGTCAGGACCTTCTTTTCCCAAAAGATAACCTAAGTTGGCACAAGCATAGGTTTTCACCTATAGCACCTTCATAGAATCATTTAGGTTGGAAAGACCACTAAGATCTAGTTCAACCATCAATCCATCCCCCATCAAGGGCAGCCATTGGAACGCTCACCCATCAGCACCCCTCGCAGGCCTGCAGAACCAAGAAAGCACTTCATGCCTGAGTGCCATTCCAAAGCCCTCTCCTGCACAAAGCAGAACACGCTGTGTCTGGCACCCTAAGACATCTGCCCCTGGGGAGATCAAGGCCTGCAGTGCAATTAGAGCACTGCACGGTTAGGGCATCAAACCAGCTACAAACTTCTGGGAGATGAGGAGTGTCACCCTCCTGCAACACCAAAATCAACCGTGTCACCCTCTCAGGATCCACACCCTTTCCATCCTTGCAGGGCAGCTCTGCTGGAGTGGAAGGAATTCGCCGTGCCAGCAGCAGCTCAGCATTTGGCGCTCCCAGGGGTGGGTGCAGAAGCCAGCAGGAGGTAACACAGCACTCTGAGCAGGGGGAGAGGCAGAGCAGCAGCTTGCAACACTTCTTCCACAGGAACGTGCAGCACCTACATAACAGAGAAGGCTCAGCCCAAAGGGGGATGGGGCAGCACAAGAGAACTATGCAAAGCAGGACCAGCAATCTTCTGTTTCCTTAACTACTGCAGACGTCTGAGCATTTACAGAAAGCCTTTCCCCCAAATATCCATCAGCTCTTCTATCCAGCGGTGCTGCTGAGCTCCCATATTTATGGCATCAGCGCATGTTGCTATAGAGATAATTAATTAACACAACATAATAAATTCAGCAATTTTATTACTTCGCAGGTTAGCATAGGATTGGAAGTAGATTGGGGCGGGTAAAAAAACTCGCTTATAAAAAGCAATATCTTTAATGATCCTCCAAGCACTGAGTGAGACAGTTGGGCCTGGAAATCATTCCTACGGTACACAAAATGCACCGCATTTGGTGTAATCACAGCCATTAGGAGCCCAGAGGAAAATTAGAAAGGTATCAATAAAGGTGAACCAACTCTCAGGCAAACAACTGCAGGTGAAGGGGCCAGGAGAGAGTTTCCTGAGCAAGGCATGAGGTCGGACCACAAACCTTCACCTCTCACATACAGATGCCAGCATGACACCCACAGCTGGAAGGACAGCAGCAGAAAAATGACTCCCAGTGACGGACATGGCTCCAGCCAGGAACTGGGCCAAACAAGAACAAGAAGGATGCTGTTGAGCACGCAAGTCGTTGCCACACTTGCAGTCTGATCTCACTCCACTCTTTCTGTTAATTGAGAAAATTGAAATCAATCCCCTTTCCAAGCGGGGCCCTCGTTTTATTACTCGTCCTGTGTTAATTAGAATCTTTTTATATTCTTTTTGGTTCAGGGTCTGTGCCTTCTGAGGTTAGAAAAGAGAGCGGCACAGCTGAAACTGGGTCGCTTAACCCTCAGGACGCGACCATTTGTTGCTCTGCATGCAGTGAAGCAAAGGGGAAAACGCTCCAAGAGAGAGCCACCTGCAGAACAGATGAGCAAAAGACTGTCTGGGGACAAAGATGACACCGCGCAGTGCTGCTTGCCTTCCATAACCATGACAGTTTTGTCACACTGTCAGGTGCCAATGACATCTGCACTTCTCAGAGCAGTGCCCAGTGAAAAGCAGCCCAACTATACAGACAAAACCAGGGGCGTTGCACAGAAAAATCAGAGGGCCGGAATGCTGCTGCCCAGTTCCTAAGCTGTCCCCACAGTATGTTAATGCGATAAAAGCACAGCAAAGCATGCAGCTTTTATCCTGCATTCATGTAAACACACATGAGGAAGACTAGAACAAAAAACACCCAAGTCTCAAATGCCTTAAGATCTGTTTGGAGACTTCAGCATCAGCTCCCAATTCTTCAGAGGCTCAGCTACTTTCAATAGGGTAAATTGCGTGGTGTCATTAACATCACGAGCTCATTGCACACCATCTGCAGGCAGAGAGAGTTTTGCTATTCCCCAGTCAGAGCTGCTTGCTGGCAGGCTGCTGCTGTGACCTGTTGCTGCACTTCTCCACGTCTGTCTGCAGCATGCTCCCCGAGGAGATGGGTCTGCTGTTAGGGTCAACTTAGCTACAGAAAGAGAGGGGCTATGAGACAATCTGAACAGCAACATCCAAGCCACCCAAAGATTTGCTTGATCCACGCATACACGCCAAAAAGAAAAAACACCCTAAAACTACTCTCCCATCAACCAGCTGCTGCTGCATGGGTTTGTAACAGTGATAAAGAGAGAAGACATCTTCCCCAAACCCAGACAACCCAACCCAGATCTCAGAGACAAGAAATCATCTATGGTGAGAGCAACAATGGGCAATTTAGCTTGATTATATCCTTGCAGATCTTCCTATTTATAACGGTTTGCGTTATTTTGAATGCAAACTGTAGTGTTGGTTTTATTTTTCCTGTGCATCCACTCTCGCAACCAAAAGTTGTCATTAGCTCCTGATTAAAAGAGGCTTTAAATAAAGAGAGGAAACAAGTCCAAACAAAGAGTGCTGCTGCATCCCTGTCCTGCTGCATCAGCCTGCCTGCTGCAAATGTCAGCTTTATTTACTGTTTGGAGTCCACTAAGCTCTTCTCTTGTAGAAGAGGTGAAATTGGGAATATTGGGCCAGACAAGAGAAAAAAAAAAACAGAGAAGAAAAGAGGAGGTAAATAAAAAAGCAGCCCTGGGCCTGTGTGGATGCTGGTCCTGGTCCTTCACACCAACATGCATGCAAGTTTGCACACAGATGCGGCAAGCAAATTAAGTAAGCTTCACTAGTGAGAGCCTGACCTTTTCCATCTTCCCCCCAGCAGAAAGCAAGCTCCGGAAGAGACCAAAAAGAGGATTGGAAATAGCAAAGATAATAAAGTCAGTCATCGGAAGCACAGGAGACCGAAGGAAAGACAGGCAGGTGAAAGGAAGACTTCAGGAAAACCTGAGATATTGCAAGTCATCCTCTATTGTCAAAATCTGGAAGAACAATCCATCCCAGTGAAATACAGGCAGCAGGATGCACCCAGGTGAGGCCAGGAGCCCTGTTTTGATGCTGAGAGAAGGAGTCTGCTCTGTTTTCTCCATCAATCTGCTCCTTTTGGCACATGTCTGCTGTGTGCTTTTTGGCAGAACAGAACTCACCTCTAGCAAGGTACAGCCAGACACCAAATGAGATTACTGGGAATTTTCCTTTCTCAATATCACCCATCCCCATTACTCCAAGCCGCAGGTCCCTCACCCCAGTGATGCCGAGCCACAGCCTTCAGGGTACACTAGTGAAGCCCAGCTGGACGACCACGTGCACGGCTCATTTAGCCCTTGCTTCATCAGCCAGAATGAGCACCATCAGAATTGATAGGATGGGAGGATGGGACTCACCACTTCTGCATCCTCCATGAGCAGGCAAGGGTGCTGCTCAGAGGAACTCAGCCACCGTGCCATCCCGCACCACCCTCGGTGGCCTTTCCATGCCAAACATCTTTCTTGCAGTCTGGAAGCTCAGGTATAGGAAGGGCAGCTGAAGGCAGCCCCGCTTTCGCCTGCTGCCCCCACATTCGGCTCCCTATGGCACAGTGGGGAGCTGAAAAAGTTAACTCCAATAATTGCAAAGCGATGCTATTCAATTCCAGCTTTTAAATGCGACAATTAACTCTACCATGGTTTCCTTTGCTGTAACCGCTTGTGTTTCCATGCCACCAAGGCCAAGAAAACACTTTCTCCCTCTGCACCACGAATCCTTGGCTTCCCCTCTCATGCACACTTTGGCTGGCATCACATTAGCAGAACAGAAAGAGCTTTTCCTGCAGAAACCTGCTACCACATGGATGCTTTTTACAGCTCTGGCTGCCCCTTATTCAGACTGTGCCTCAGCACTCTGGTGCTTGAGTAGAAGAGGGGAATCTAAGCTGTTTCCCCTGTCAGATCCTACATTTAGAGTCAGTAATGCTAAACTACAAAACCAGAGAAAGAATGTAAGGCAAAGCAAAGGGGGTGGGGTACAACCAGAACCAGACGTTTGCAGGCAGCTGGCAACCCTGCTTTTCCCAGGATGCTGATGAGCACAAACTGCAGCTTGACAGACAGACCCCCATCGGCCGCCCTCTTCCTGCTAGCAAAATTTTCAGCTTGGCTCTGCTGGATTTAATCACCTTCTCCCTTTAAATAACAAAAAGTAGAGGGAGGAGAGGAAACGGATTTATTCATGTCATTAACTGTCAGAAAAAAATGTTTACTGCATTAAAATAACCTGAGCTCCTGAATAGTGGGGGGAAAAAAAAAAAGAGGGAACACCCAGGGGAGAGGGAGCTGGAGGAGTATCTGTTCTGCACACACGACGGGTGGACCTGACTAGGTAGACATCAGCATGGGACACATGTGAGGTCTCCCAGCAGATATCTGGAGATAGGAGAAAATGGAGCAAAAACAACACAGCAGGGAAGGATTGGCATGGTCGTTTGAGCTGAGCTGTTTTTGGGCACAGCTGAGAACATATTTCTGTCAGGCAGAGCCTTGTGGGATCCATGCCAAGCCCCAGCACTAGCTCAACAGTTTGCACAGCAGGTCCTCGGCGGCTGCCTGCAGAGGTGCTGCTCCTGCAGAGAGGTTGAGGATGGGGGAGGCCCTGGAAGCAACCACAAAAATGCAACACCTCAGGAAAAACAAAGACTCTAGAGCATTGCTGAAATACATCTCCAGCATCGTCACTCCTCGTAACGGGGCTTCCAAAGGGCCCGCAGTACAAATATTTAAGCAAATTGGCAGAAGTCCATCAAGGGCTATTAAACAAGAAGTTACAGATTAACTTCCAGCTCAGGAAGCCCTGAAGCTGCAAAATGTCCCAGACTGGAGAGGGGTACCTCTCATGCTGGTGCCTCCACAGCTGGAATCCTGTACAGACCTACTTTGTCAGTATTTTGAGCACATCCCCAACCCTGTGCAGCACGCCTCCTTTTCTTACCCCCCTGCTCCCTCTTCCCCCCATGCTTAGCTGCTATTTTTCAGCCTGGGAGACACTCTGCTGGTGAGATCTAACAGCACAGCCAAGGCACAGCAGCACAGCAGGAGCCAAAACAGTGGCTGGCATCTCGTTTGAGGTTTGGAGGCAACAGCCACCTGTAGACAACAGCCAGCAGGAGAATGAGCCACCAGGAGGCCCTGATTTCTTGGCTGTCCTTGTGTACCCCTGGGCTGCCCAGCACTTGGGAAAGCCAGGAAGCCCAGATAAATCATTACAAAGCCATAGTGAGGACAATTATCATGGATAACATTGATACAGCTGATTCCAGTCACAGTTTTCCTGCTCCAGGCTGCACCTTCCATTGCGATCCTTAGGGGACAAGGTATAGAACAAGACTTCCCCCCAACAGAATTAAACCAGTACACCTTATACAAAATAAGCAATAATAACAACTTGATTGTGTCACGCTACCATTTGATATTCCAGTTTTGTGATCCAGAGGTGGTCAAAGCGCCACAGCTTAGCAAGAGCTGAAGGGTAGGCTGGCTGCAAGGACACCGGGCACTCAGGATGCTCTGCCCTAGCAGCTGCAGGCACAGAGAGCAACAGGAACCACAGGGAAGCAATTATTCTGCAACAAGCAATGCCTCCTATCTTACTGCAGCAGCAGGACGTCATTCCAGCTCCACCTGCAGGAATTTCTGTCGGAGAGAAAGCCTTGCAGGCTGGAAGGGGAAGAGGTTGCTCCAGGGAGGTGAGGGAAATAAACAGGATGAGATTGGTGGGGAGAAAAGCAATGAAAGAGGTGAGCCTTAGGACTGCATAAAAATGCCATCATATAGCTTGGAGAGGCAAATGGCCTGGGCTTCTCCATACAGTTTCACAGGCAAGCAGTGCATGCAGCTTCCCAAGAGTGCATTCTAGCAAGCTGCATGAACTCTCCGCTCCAGCTTCTCCACGTGATTCAGCAGGTGATGCTTCTAGAAGGAACATTCGCTGAAACTGAATTTTGCAGGAACATTAGGGAACATTTGCAAAATGAAATCTGAATTGACAGGTGGGGACACTCATGACTCAAATTCCTCCTTTAAATCAGGGACCAGGCAATCAGTATGGTCTTGCAACATTAAGCACCACCTCACAGGTTTGAATACGAGATACTTAAGAGCGTTTTGGAAACTACAGACAAAAAGCACTCTGTCCAGCAAATAATTGAACCGGAAAAAACAGGTCATCTCTGAAACATTTCACCTAGAGGGAGTGGGAAAATATGCCACAAATTGAGAATTGGTCTATGCTCACACTAACAGTAGTCTGGAAGAACAAACTCCCCGCAGAAAGGGCTCACCTGGCTCTCCCAGCCCACCTGCAGCCACCTGCCCTTACTTCCCAAAGGAGGAGAGACCAGACTGGAGTTCATTGCAGCTTCTGCAGGCAGCACAGAATGCAGAGCAGCACTTTTCCATGGCACAGCTGCACCTCCAGAGCTCCTCAGAGGCACTAGGTAACCATTTGGCTTTGACCTAGAGACAAAAGCCAAAGCATGCAGCACATGATGAGGGTGGGGTGAGGGAGGTGGCCCTCAAGCAAGCTGGCACCATCTAGGCATCGACCTCAGGCTAAATGAAGTAGCAACGCACCCAGGGTCAAAAGTAACCCATCATTTTAAATGAGGCACACTCAAGGAGCACAAAGGAGAAAAGAAATTAAAAGACCTTCAGTGCTTTCCCACCAAGAGTAGAAATCCTCAAAAAAAAAAAAGGAAAAACAAACTTTCCAATCTGCACAATCACAAAATGTAGATTTAAATGCTATTCACAAAGAAATATATCAGCTTGCAGGAGAAATCCCTGCAGATAAAACACAGCAGAACATGACCCGGGAAGGATGGCAGTCGGGAGAAAGTACGTGGCATGGAGAGAGGCAGCAAGCGAGCTGCAAACCAGGAACAAGGACAGCAGCAACCTTCAACTGAGAATGCAATTGTAATAGATCTATAAAGATGCCGATTTCCTACTTATAAAGGGGATAAGTAGCTGCGCAACTATCCAGGAAGCCACGTATAACAATTCTGCACCAAGCTCCCGAGAAAACTCTGTGCCAGCCACCTCTCTGCTCCACCCCAGCATCAGCACACTGCAAACCTGCACCAAGCACCTCCATTCCTCCCCCTCGTAGCTAACAGAAGAAGTGTATTTTACGGGAATTATCAGCGTTTGCTGAGAATGGCTTTCCCTATGCAGACAGCAATTACAGAAGAAAGAAAAATCCCACACGGCTTATTCAAAGGCTGGAAATGTCTCCCAGCCCTGGTTGTTAGTGAGTGATTTGCTTGCATCTTGCTTCAAACAGATAGGCAGCATGGGAAGAACTAGAGATCTAACATGGCAGCCAAGCTGACCAAGAGAAACGTGTGTTGGAAAAGCAAAAAAGACCCAGGGCCAGGGTAGTGATGCTGAGCAAACCACTGGCATCCTGCCTTTGCAGGGTTCTCAGAGAGGAACCAGCATCCTCATTACAAGGTTTGAAGGAAGGGACTCCTGCATGCCACCACCATGACAGCCTAAGCAATCCATTTACTGCCACCACCGACCGTAATTTTAACAAGGCACAAGTTTTACAGCCAACATTTCGGAGCACTGCAATGCTTTTTTATGGCACTCCAAGAATTTGCAGGAGAATGAGTCTCACCTAAGTTTACTTCTTCCATCAGGGGCATAAATAGGTTTTTCACATAAAATTACCCATCAGACGGCACCTATAAAAAGATGCAGCTGTAAACGTCCCAGTCTCAACCCCACAGCTGAAAGGTAGGAGCAAAAGATTTCTGCAACAAAGTGGCAAACTGCAATGGATTTTATACCCATCCCAAAGCTCTCACTTCACTGCGAGTGCTCCAGCCAAACACCAGGCCAGGGCTGTGCTATTAGGGCAGTGTGGTTGCCTAGCACCTAAACTCATTTTTTTTCTTACCTTTGTCCTTTTCTATATTCAAAGAGGAATTAAAGACTGCACTTCAGTCCCCAGGTCACCCCCTGAAATCTTCTGATGCACTGGCTGTCCCCTGCAGCACAGTTGCCAGTATAAGAAAAACAGAATCGGACTTCTGAAAAGGCTCCCATTCAGGGAAATCTATTACCATTAATGGCAAACCTCCCAGAATCTGTTCTTCATTTCTTTTTCATTTTAAAATGTCAATGCGTGTTGTCAGAACGCAATTGTTTTCCTTAATCGTCTGCAGCAGCGATGTAGAAAGCACTTCTCTTCGCGATGTGGAAAAGTCACTTGTTTTATTCATCTCACACTCCATTTCGAGAGGATGCTTTTGCATTTCAAGGGCTGGCATTGACCTCAAGAATGGACGCTCCTACACTAGCGTGCCACAGGAGCTCATGGAGTGGTGGAGACCCCTCCACTGGGAAATTCACGTCTCTTAGCCTTTCCTTTGGTGCATTCCCAGCACAAACATTAGCAGACGTCAGAGCATCTGGAAGAGAAAGCCATCTAGAAAACTGGGTATCCTTTCCTTTCCAGTTCAGAAACTAGAAAAGGATTTGGGCATTGTTGTCGTCTTGATTTTCGTCAAAGCCGGCAAGGCAAACGGTGGAGCGTCTTCCACACCATTACCACTCCTTGAGAGCCTCTCCTTGGTGCAACAGCTACATACAATCTTTTCAGTTTGGTAATTGTTGTTTTTTCCCCCCGCAATCACAAAGAGAAGCTGCTGAAAGGTTTGGGCAATAGGCTTCTTAAAGAGCTGTTGACAACTCTCAGGAAACTTCTACATTTCAAATGCATTCTGCCCACATTTCCTATATTTTCTGTGGTTCTGAAGTTCCTCAATTTAGCACACAAAGCTATTTGCATGAAAATAGCATTTTGAGAGTTTCTCACGGAAGACTCACAATGCCTTTCTTTTAAAAAACACCACATAATTGTAGAATTATGTGTTGAACATCTCAGGTAGCTGGGGTAAGAGGAGAATGAAGCACAAAACTGATTGCAAACATTTTTCTTTCATTTTAGATCCCATCAAGTTCTCATTCTCCAGCTGCCACTCACAATAGTACTCCTGGATACATTAATCTAGTGCCATTATCATTCTCTGAAGGCAAGGAGAACTTTTATTAAAGCAAAGACAAATGAATTTAATGGTTTGACTGTCTCTGTTTCTAAAAATACATGTAGACTTTCTCTTGACCCGCAGGTAGAAAACTCTACATTGATATATTCTTGGACCTTATCCAGCCCCCCAAAGAAAGATAAAGCATCCCATTTGGTAAACATCCCTTTCCCAAAGTCCCAGAGAAAGGCCTAGAGCATGCCATGCATCTGACTGGGCAGCAGAGCATTTGCTGAGAGATGAGATGATCTTCCAAAAGAGACAGTCTTGCACAAACCCACCAGACTATGAAGCATTCTGAGGCTGTGATTTGCAGTCAAGAAGTGGTATGCAAGCAAGGAGATCATCTTTCGGGCAGCCAGAAACCATATCATTTACAGAACCATAGAATCGTTTGAGTTAGAATGGACCTTCAAAGGTCATCCCCTGCAATGAATGGGGACACCCACAGCTCCATCAGGAGCTCAGAGCCCTGTTCAGCCTGACCTGGGGTGTCTGCAGGGATGGGGCACCACCACCTCTCTGGGCAGCCTGTGCCAGTGCCTCACTGCCCTTCTTATAAAACATTTCTTTCTTATATCCAAGTCTAAATCTACCCTAGGACTTTGTACAGCATCTCAAATTGCACCTGCCAGTAAACAGGCAATTGTTAGCATTTCGCACACAGCATTTCACACACACTCCACACAGGAAAAAAAAAAAAGCCAAAATGATGCATTCACCAAAATGTAACCTTGCTAGCATTTGCTAGTATTTTGGAGTGCATTGGAGGTGCTGTCTCAAGGGCTTGCTCCTACTGACAGACCCCAGGACAAGCAAGGTTCTGGGTGAGCCCATGGCAGCTCCTCAGGGATGTCACAGCAGTTATCAGAGCAAGGAGGAGACATAGTGTGATGTACCTTAGCCTAGCTTCACCTTATCTACCTTTTATTACCCTTGATGATGTTAGCTTAGTTGCCCACAGCTCACAAAACTGCCACACAATTCCACAAGAACACCACCAACAAGAAAGGACCCACCATACACGTGGGCTACATTTTGAAAATTTCCAGAGATGCTATACATTCTATTTGACATCCCAGCTTCACGCAGTGGCCTGCTCAGGGCAGGAGCCTCAAGCTCTTGCTTACCTGGATCTGGGCCTTAGAACCACTCACACACAGAGACCAGAGACCACTCCACCAAGGGCTGTATCGATTTTGGATGTGGCTGTGACAGCATTTTGCTTGCTGGTGTCTGGAATCGAGCTCTACATTTCTGCATCAAAGTCAAGGAGACCTTTCTCATGTAGAAGTCTTCAACTCCAATGAGAAAAATCACTGCAGAAAGCCTTAATGAACTACTTACCCACCTGACCCAGACGCCTCCCAGCACTAACAGCATGCTTCAGATACCCCAGGCACAAGGGAATGTGACCTGTCACAGGCTTGATTTGAAAAGATCCCAGCAAGGGAAAGCTGTCAATTAAGAGAATCAATATCCTCTCTTCCATAACGCAACCAGTGCCCTCAAGATCAATAGAAAGTCACACATAAGAACCGCTGCCACCGCCTTCAGGGCGGACACAAGAACCGAGCGTGATGCTTGTCACCATTAAAGGAAAAGGAAGTAAAGAAGAGACAAAGTTCAAGAAGGAAGGATGAACGGCATTTACCCCAAATCTGGAATTGCAAGAAGGTTGCGGTGCTCAAAATCCAAAAGAAAGATTTTGAAATCTGGACTTCTTGTCCTTTGAGCTCTCCCACGAGACGGCAGGGGATTTTTTCAACACTTCTGACTGCTATTGCAAAAGGGGGAAGAAAAGACAAATCAGAAAGATGAGAAGGTAGCGGAGCACAAGGTCAGCAATAATGCGACTCCACGGTATTATTGAATTCAGCCAAGGTTAATCAGAGAAGCCAAGCTTTTACCTTTGCCAGGTGCCTAAAAATGATGTAAGGATCCAGACCAAGAAACATCAGATTCTCTCATTCCTGCCTCACAAAGAAGTATTTGCAAGACCCTGGTTAATTAAACCAATAAACCACAAGTGAAAGCCTGGCCGAGTGCCACATCTGTACCAGCGTGTTGTGCAGGGGTGCTGCATTAACAGCTGTTAACCCACCCCAGCAGGGCAGGGGAGGCAAAGCAGGGAGCAGGGAAGGAGCAGTGGCAGAAAGAACAACGCAAACCAGCTGATTTTCAATTAACGGCAGAAATAAAAACAAAGCGCTTTTAGCACTCGGCCTTCAAAGTGCCAATACTCTTAAATAACACAGCTACCTGGCCCTTCTATAGCCCTATTAAATCAGCTTCATTTGTTTTAAGCAAAGCTGAGCGGTACTTATTTAACAAGTGCTTCTTCAAGCATGACTCGACATGCAGAGAGGAATCCTTTCAGGGCAGACAGAAGTGGCTCGGAGGGATGCTGGGAGAAGAAATTTCTCTCTGGACTAGAAATTGCTCACCAAATTACAGCCCCTGGCCAGGGGACAAACGCTGGAGGTTGGAATCCTCTGCATCTGGCCAAGCTGGGTGCACCCTACTTCACACCAGAAGATGTGCTGATGTCTCTGGTGCTAAGCACCAAGCCAAGGGACAGGGTTGCAACCACAGGAGGGAGAAGCAGACACCTCAGAAGGAGATCCACTCCACTGTGGCGCTCTAAACATCCTCCTCGGTTACTGCTTTCCCCTAAAACTACCTGAAATCTCCCCAGCAACTCTCAGCTCACCCATCCCAACCGCAGCCCACTCCCACCTGCCCACTGCCCACATCTCTCAGTGCCACATCTCCACGGCTCTGCAACACCTCCAGGGACAGTGACTCCCCCACTTCCCTGGGCTGCCTGTGCCACTGCATCACTACTCTTTAGGAGGAGAAATGTGTCCTAATACACATCTTGAACCTCCTCTGAATCAGAAGCAACACCCTTGGGATTTATAGTGCTAAGCACCCGTCTCCAAGCATGAAGCAAGCTGTGCAGGGGGCACTGACAATGACCTTGGTGGCAGCCCGTTACTGTCCCACCTCAGAGCACATCGTGGCTCAGTCCTCACCTACCTTGGTTGTCAAGGGCTGAGGGAAGTTTTGGGAGCAAAAACTCCAGGTTTTAAGCACTCAGGTATTCAAGTTCCATTCCTCTTGCCTGTCATTATCTTTCACTTGAGTTCCTGTATCCTGTTCTCTTTCTAAGTTGTACCATAAGATCCACTTAACTCCAACCTCCTCATCTTCGATATGCAACATAACCAATTCTTAATGGCAGTCTCCTTCCCTCTGTTAAAGAGCACTCCAGAAACACCTCAGTGTTACAGCCAAACCTACACAAAGCCCCTGAATTTTGTTCTCAGTCAGTTGCTGGTTCTCCATGCCCAAGTAACCCTTGTCTGCATGTGACTGAGGCTCTCGTGTGCTCAGCACAAAGCACCTCAGCACCTTCAGAGCAGACTTTGACCAATGCACATTAATTGTTATTTAAAATGGGAATACAGAGACAGTGACCACCAGCCAGATGAGAATGTGAGGCAAGGCTAAGCGTCATTACGCTGAATTTCCTTCTTGGGATATCATGATGGAAATAATCACAGAAATATTTTGCAAGAACGCATCCTCATCTCTCTTCAAGATACCAATAATCAGCAGCAAATACTCTTTGTCCTGCCAGAGCTTGTTTGACTTCTTGAGAAACTTATTACCTGCCCTTACGGTAGGGCTGACACAAGCACCGCTGATTGTTCAATGGCTCAAAGTCAAAGCTGCCACAACAGAAAAACCACCATCGTTTAAAGCTGTTATTAGTTAAAGCAGAACTTTCGTTACATAAATCTTAAAGAAAAAAGCAACAATACTGTTTGTGATGCATGCAGGACCACATCTCACTTCACACTCAGATGAATTTGGAAAATGGCCCCGGCTCTCCAGTACTATCATCGTAATCTGAAATGCAGATTAAAGACATAGGGAAGGAAGAACACCACACTGGGAACACAAATACTTCGCTTCTCACCTGCCTCCACACATCTAATTTTAAATTCTTCCTCTGTGCTTTGCCTGCAGGGCACTCCGAAGTGCAGCACTGAATGGAGGGAGCTCAGCTCTGGGTTTAACCATGCTCCTCATCCAGCACTGCAGGCTCACATTCCCCAGGCACCTCTCCCTGGGGGTGCACCCATGCTCCAGCTGCAGGAGATCACCCCACAGCCACCCGAAGGGCAGGACGGTGCCACACAGCCCCTCCATCTCACAATAGATAAGTGGAAAATGGGACGAGGATGGGATTATTATTCAAGACTTCCAAACCAGGAGGGATGGGGGAGGCTAGAAAATGTCACAGGCTTCTTGCGGACGTGACAGAGGCTGGCCTGTGGGCAAATTAACGCGAGCGGGAGAACTCGCTCAGGCTCATCAGGGTAATGAAATGTGATATCCACTGGAGAACGCAGGGGCAGGGACACGCTCCACTTTGCTGTAGCAGCGATGCCCTTTAGACAAAAGACTCCCTGGTGAAATGCAAAACAACTCCGGGATGGAGTGTATTCAAACAGGATCCAAGGACAGCAGAGCCATAACCACGCGTACAGATCCCTGCTGCGTATTTCTGGGCTGTATGGGGACATGCCAGCATGCACTCAGGGATGCGGTGCTTAGAAAACACTACCATTTTTCTCTTCTCCTCTTCCTGCTCTCCATCAGTCCCTCCCTTGTTGTTCAGGGCTCAGATAAAAAGATCTCACTGAAAACCAGGCTGGTTGCATCTATGGGTCACATACGTCAGCCAAAGATTACTTAGGATTGGTTTTGGGCAACCACTGAAAGCAAACCAACCTGGCAATCCCCTCCTCACACCCAGCCTCCCCTTTCCCTGCACATCAACCCCTAACCCTTTCCTGGAAGGACAGACAAGTCCCAGCTGGCTGAGCTCTTGCTGAACTCCCCTGGTTTGAGGCTGCTGGCTCTTATGTTGCCCTGTGTCATCCTCAGAGCATGCAAGGCCATTTTCCTACTAATACACAGCATGGCCCAGCTACTACCTAGCACTTGGCACAGCACCACCAGAACTGCCGGTCCCATCTTGAGATAGCGGTTCTAGCAAAGAGGAAAAAGCAGAGATTGCAGCTTTAGCTTCATTTTTCACACCTTCCCTCACAGAGGAAATGCTGCATTAAGATGTTGGATGAAGCTTAACACTTCCCACTCTCCCCATCTCAGTTTGAGACACAGAGCCCTCCATTACACAATCCAAAATTGCTGTGTTTGGGCGTGCCAGAATATGGCAATTGATTTATTAAATCGCTTATTTGGCAGTGTTAGGACTTCGATTTATTTAACAAGTGCATCTCCAAAGATGCCAGTACATGTCCCTTCAAGAACAGGCTGTGGTGAACCAGCCTTCTCTGGCAAGTCAGCCCTAAACCCATCTTCTGGGCTTTGATAGTCGCGGTGTCCAGGTTTTTATTTCTCCCTATAGTGGTTTGCTTGGTGCGTTTCTGTTAGGAGTTTTAAGAGGCTGTAGGAAAAACGTTGACTTTGCAAACCAAGTTTCTACTTTGGAGTAATTTATCTGATACACAGCACCTTAATTTGGATATGTGTTTCCAGAATGCTTGTCCAGGCAGCAAGCCGCTAAGCTTTGGGAAGTTACATAAATCACTACATTTACATTTGTATGTGCTAACAAGAAATGAATGCCTCTTTCCCTTCCAGTTAGCATTTGTGTGTATCACGAGCAGCACCGCTCCCTCTCCCCACCTTTCCTACCGTCTTTAGGATGTGGCCACAGAAATTGTCATACTGAATTACACTGATAACCGTCTCATTTAGTGCCCTCTCTACAATAAGACTCCACACCAGCTGCTAGAGAGGAACATTTAACACTCCCCGTAATTGACAATGATGGAACAGCACTACCACAAGGGACATATTTCCTTTGCATTAGGGGAGCCCCCTCCCCTTTCCTTCAGCATTTTGTCATTTATATCTTTATCAGAGCTCACACACCTGTGAACGTTATACGCTGAGAAAATCTGAGAGTCAGCAGTTATCTTCTGGCAATGAGTTCTGCAGGTAAACACGTTAATTGGGTGTGCAACACATTGCTTCTCGCATTGCCACTTCTCTCCTCAAAAACACTGCACGAGAGCACAGACTTGTGTTCTTGGGTGACTTGCACACCTTGGTCATTTTCTTTCTCTTCTTCTGCAAACAGAAACAGCTCCAGCAATGTCAGAAAGGACAGGTTTAAAAAATACAAGGCTGGCTGTAGCAGGGAAGGCTACCCTTCTCCCCTATCTCCCCAGACCTTCTGCTTGTGCTGGATCGCCCTTCCTGCTCATTGGAGGGCTCTAGGCAGCTCGCCAGCTATTCTCACCCATGGCTTCAAGACCTCCCATCGCCAGAAGAGCTTCCAAAAGAATGAGGCAGACCGGAGCCAGCTGGAAGCCCTCCCTCCTGTGGGACAGACACACTGGTCTGCACGCAGCTCCAGCTCCTGTGCACGACAGACACTGCTAATTAGATGTTGCAGGGAGGGCACGGTATGGGGCTGGATTGCGGAGTTCAGCTTTCTCCCACAACAGGGAAATTTGTGGCGTAATTAAAATGAAATGTTGGTGCCTGTGTTCCATGTTGAAATATTGATGGAGGGGAGCATAAAGCATTTTATGAGTGCGTGCTTCCATTTTGTGATTTACTGCCCCCAAACACTGTTTTCACAGAACCAACACAGGAAAGAAAGGGGGAGAGAAGGAAGGGCCATGGTGGTTTTTATTGATGTGGAAAAAAGGGAACGGAATTGGAGCAAGTTAAACACAATGCACCGAGAGATACTCTTTCACTCTGAAGTTCCTGTGCAGCAGGAGCTCCCTCACACCTGGAAGGATTGGCTGAGGTAAGTGGAAGCCAAGTACCCGCAGCTGGTGTGCAAAGACACCCAGGAAGGTCTCTGGACATCAAGGCCACATCCGTCATCTCCATTTACCCACCACTGTGCTTTTCTCTGTGGCCCTGCCAAGTCTGGTTTGGCCCAGTGAAGGGTGGAGAGGAAATATTCAGAGCTCTAATTAGTGATCTAATTACGGCACAGATGAAGACAGCAGCCTTTGCCATTGCCGCAGCAAGGGCAGCAGCTAACTCTGCCTGTAGCATCTTTGCCACAGGAACAAGTAGCAAATTTGCCTGCAGAATGAGTGAAATCCCAATTACTAGCCAAAGACAAGACTTCAGCATCCATCACACCTCGGGCAAGGAGAACACAGAACAGCAGGGTACCATCAGCAACCAGCTCCAAAGAGGGGGAAGGAAATCGCACCAGCATCCAGGAGGACAATTTAAAATACATAGTTTCACTTCAATCAACCGCTACTGCTTTCCTTTTTGCTTTGCCAAATCAATTAACGGGCTGCAGCAAACAGGCAGGAGACTCAGAAAACATCGCCAGCCCCAGTGATGGTTGGGCTGGTGGCAGCACTGCCTTCTCCTTTCACTCCCTCCTTTTCCTCTCCTCTCCCTAAAACCAGTTCATGGCAAGAGATAGGTTGCTTTGGGAGCAGCTCTTCTACAGCAGCAGGGACCAGCAGGTCTGCACTGAAGTGCACAGAGCTCATGTCCTGTCCCCTTCTGCATCCCAGCTTCCTATCCTCATCAGCCCTACAGAAAACTCTGATGCATCATGGAGAGACTTGCTGGCTCCATCCAAGCCAGTCACAGCCACATTACGCAGACGTATTGCAGTACTCTGCTCCAAACCGTCCAAAGAGCACTATTTCCAAATGCACAGCTAAATAGCCTCCTACACTGCAGACTAACTGTGGCTCTCCAAACTCACCGTGCACCCAAAGCAAATGCACTCTTGCTACTTCAGTTGCACACTAAGGCATAATCTCTTATTTTAATCACTACATGCTGCAAAAAATGTGTTTGTTTTCATTAAGACATAATTTTCTACCTAGTATTCTTCCAAGCTGCATTTCCTTAGGTTGGCTTTCTGAGCCAACTTAAATCTATCAAATTCTGACCATATCTTTGAATTCAAACATTCACAGGTACAGCTTTGAACCCTCAGTACAAAGCACATGTTGTCTCATAAGCACACTATGAGCAGAAGAAAAAGAAGCAAAAAACAGATGCAAACCCAAATTGAATATTCAAAGCTGGTTGATTAGAAGATTGCTTGCTAGCTACATACACTGTGAAAAAAATAAATTTCACTTTTTAAACACGGATAAATGGGCTTTATACAACAGGGCAACTTTTTTGCAAGATGAATTTTTATATTCCGTGTTCCCTTTGCAAATAATTCAGCCATTCCAGTGCGCCAAAACACTTTTTGAAGTCCTTCGATTTAGCATTTACTCAGCAGAAAACATCAGCAACAGAGGTCTGTAGAAAATATGCGCACACTGAGAAAACCGGTAAGTGATAGATACTGCTCAATGAAACTTCATGTGACCAATAGCTGCTGCTGGATACGTGATTTAAAGGATGCATTAAATATCCAAAGTTTTAACTAATCACTGTATAAATAACTTACAGTGGTGGCCCAAAGCAAGCGACTGATAGAGGACCTCAGCAGAGACACCAGAGGTGATCCTGAGTTAAGTTCTCTGATCCAAGGGGAGGGGGACCAACTCCAGCATCCCAGGAGATCCGAGTTCTTTTAGCTCAGAATCATGTTAATATGACAAAAGGAGGAATTCCTTCCCTGAAGGAAGGAAATTACATGGCTTCCCAGTGTGAGCAAATGTTTGCCAAATTACAGCAACATTTAGGAAACAAGCTCACAGATGGGCGAGGACAGCAATGCCCTCTGCTCCTGGGGAGCAAGGTTGGGCGTGCAGCGGTGGCTTCCATGAAAACACCAGAAGTTTGGTGAGCTCTGGGAATGCTTTCCAGCAGCAGAACTCCTCCTTCCTGGTTTTGAGGTTGCGCGTGCAGTTTTGATCAATTTTGGGCCACCTGTGCATAGACACAGCAACACCCCCGGCAAAGCTGGGTTTTGGTACGGAGGAGGGTAATTCAGACATCAATAACTATTGATCTTCACTTTATTCCTTCTTGACCTGCATATGTTTCTCAGGTAACTTACAAAATGAGGATGATCACACGCTATTTACCTACCTTAAAAGAGCATCCTGTCCACTTTTTTTCCCCCTGAGGATAATCACCTGGGATAAGAGGACAGGAGCTGAATTTACTGCCTGTCTCCTCCTTTTACCTTTTCTGCCCTCTACTCGTTGAGGATAAAACCTTTCACTGAGAATTGGGTCTTTAACACCACTGAGGGCTTGATTTTTCCTTGTCTCAGTTTCCTAGCTGTATAAATAAAACATCCTCACAACCCATTACAGGCATAAGCCACTCAGAGAAGGAAATCTGTCTCCTTATGTGTCTACAAACCCTTGGAAAAAAACATTTAAAATAAAAAATAAACCGACTTGTACCGGGGCTTTTCTACATTACTGGAAAACAAACAGAAAAAGAATTAACAAAAGTGACCCCTGGGAGAGGAGAGCTGCACTTAAGATAAGCTTCCCAGGTATCTGGATTAGTGCGGGGAATGATGATGGAATAGCTGTATCATACATACACACATTTGTTAGAGCAAATACCGACACAGCTGGGAGACATTGACAGCTCTGCAGAGTAAGACTAATTTCCAAGCACTGAAAATCATCTTGGCGGAAGGCTTTGGACTAAAAATTATCCAGCCAATCCGACAGAGCCGCCGTAATTTCGGTGTCTAACACCTCTGTGATGCCTGAGCCACAAATGACTGCTCTGCATCAGCAGAAAGGGGATGTCTCAATGCTTTCTGTTGACATGGCAGATTTGATCACAGGCAACAGCGATTTGGAAAATAAGATGGGTGCTGCTTGTGTTTTGCACCATGCTTACTGCCAGGAAAGATACAGGCACAAGGAAAAGAGGGAGAAGATTTTGGCTCATTCTCCCGTTTAAGTTTCCCCCAAGCTCCAAAATAACCTTTCTGGGGCTCTGTAAAAAAGAAAAAGCAATTCCACATCCTAAAGCAGAGCTAAACCCCCAGCAGCATAAATGAAAGCAAAATAAAAGCAGCGCAGTATTCCTCCATCTTAAACTAAACACGGAGCAGATCTCAGGTCGCCTCTGAAATTTAATTGAAGGATGGGTAAAAGGTTTTCACTGTCTTGTGGTACCAGCTCGTCCCTGCTGGCTGGTTATTTTTGTCAATGAACTGCATGCAAAACATGACCCAGAAGCACAGCGATGAAATTCCGATTTTTCTGGTTCAGAGCTCGTATGGCAACAATTTTGCAGCACAATTTGATGAAAGCTATGTGCCCCTGCTACAAAGAGCAACACTAAGTCACAGCCTCTGCACCTCAGATCTGCAGCAGCACCAGGAGGATACCCAAATACACAGGCGCTTTAAGAAGTAAAAAGCAGTCTTCTCTTCCTCCAGCTGCCTTGAGAGGGAGCAGAGATGGCTGGAATTAAACACAGCTCTATTTTACTGTAGCAAACTTCTCTGCCCAGTCTGCGCATCAGCGACAATTTGCAGTATTTCATCTCTCCCCTCCTTACCATGCTTGCCACAGGAGCTCTTTATCTTCAGACTTTGAAGCAAGCTGCTACGTTATTTAATTTCCTACCCCCAATGGGTGAAGCACAGTGGCATTTTGCTTTCATAAGATTGCTACGTACACTGTTTTCCCATTAATTTTTATCCTGCTTTGAACAAACAGCATGGTCCAGTGGTCGTTCCCACTGATAGCAAGAACAAGAAAAGCAGATTAATTCTGTTTGTAAGAAGCAGTACAAACTCATTAGGTTGGGGAAAAATAGAGGGGGTAATATAAATAGCAGAGTAACCTTATCAAAGGAGATCTGGGAAATAAAACTCAATCCTACTGCAGAGCAAAGCTCCTGGAGTCAGTCACTGTCCTCTCCAGCAGCCTCACCTGACAATGTCTCCAGGGAAATAATGCCTTAGCACTTCTCTCTCTCCATTTGCTGGTCATCCTCTCTGTACATGGCAGTCACTCTTTCCTCCTAAAGCAACCACACAGGGTAAATATCTCCCTAATCTCTGAGCAACGGCTTTCATTTCATTTGGTTTGAACCCTGCCTTCAGACTGGAAGGACTGTTACGGCTCAAAGCTTGTCTACTTATTCTAATCCTATGTGCTGGCCCAATCAAAGGTGTGTGTAGACCCCAGCCAGCCCCTCTCCTATCCCCACCTGCAAGACTTGAGGTTGGGAAGCTGGACATAAACCAAGGAACAGGAAAACAGGAGTCGTAGCCCAAGACCTGTAGCAGTCTGACTGCTGAGACCTGTAGCCCAAGAGCTGTATCAGTCTGGCCCCAAAAGCATCCTCGGTGCTTTTGGGGCTATACAGGAGAGTGTGCTGCAGGACTGGCAATGAGGCTTAGCTGGTGCACCAAGGGGTGCTTCTCACAAGACAATCTGGCAGTGAAGATTTCTTTCCATTTCACTGAAATTCAGTGCACTCCGGGAAGCTCTCCCATTTCTCAGCATTTTCCTGACCCCTAGTGACAAGACGCGACAGTATCACAGCTTTTTAACATGCAGCACCCAGCTCTCCCTGCATAAACAAGGAGCAACGCTCACTTTTCCAGACAGAGAAAGGCTTCCAGATCCATCAAGATACTCGCCCTCTGCAACCCTGGTGAGATTTGCCAGAAAATCCAACTTGCTTAGCAAAGAAACACACGTGTACCAAAAGTCAGGAAGCACACTGAGCACTGGCATTCCCCTTGCAGTGGGCTCCAGCTGTGCCCAGAGAGGCTGGGTTATACGATCAATCCATCACCCGGCTGGACAAAGCAAGGGCTGGGGAGAACTTAATTTGGATGTATTACCTTCCCCCAGGGCAAACACATCCTGTCACAGGAATCAGTCAAAGCAGTACTGGAGAACAACTCTTATGGGGAGCGGCTGAGGGAGCTGGGATGGGTCAGTCTGGAGAAGAAGAGGCTCGGGGAGACCTTATTGCTCCCTACAACTGCCTCAGTGGGTCAGTGGGCCAGTGGGGATGGGCTGACAGTTGGACTTGGTGATCCAGGAGGTCTTTTCCCACCCTAACAATCCTATGGTTCTATTTGTAGCAGCCCTGATTTACCCCCTTCTTTCTGCTGTGGCAAACTCCAAGCCCACGGTGACTTTGAGGGAACAACTCTACAAGCAGAAGGCTCACACAGGGATAATCAGCAGTTTATCTCCATTTATCGGGCCCTTTTGTCAAATTAAACTTGTCACGACTGCCATAAATCCCCCCTCCAATGCTAAAGAAACTCTAGTTAAATCTATTGTATCAGCAGAGCAGCTGATGACGGAAGGACGGTGCTCAGTGAGCTGAGCCCTACCATGGGACCAGAGCCCATTCCAAGTCACTCACTCAGATGCAGCTAACATGGATGCAAGCTCTGAAAACACATTCCCACTGCATTCCTGAGGCACTGCAGCTAGTTAATTGTTGCCCTGCTGACTAAGCAGCCATCCCTCCCTGCCCACAGCACACAGGTTTCAGCCTCATCACAGGAGCATCCTCAAAATCGTCAGCACAAACCTCTCATGCAGTGCTGGAGGACGGCCACCCTTCCTCCAAAGTATGATTTAAAACAAACACACAGCCCTGGAAATGCACCCTGCTCGCCCAAAGCCATCAGCAAACACCATGGAGCTGGGTCAGCAGCTTTCCTAACAACCACAGCAAAGCTGCCGCTTTCTTTGCTGGGTAATCCCATTTGCCTGGTGAGAGGGCCCAAGATGCAAAAAAAATCAGTGTGATTTTAGCAGTGACTGGAACTACACTAACGCTAACACCAACCTCGCGCTCAGCTCTTCCTGAGGGATGCCCAGAAAATCACACGTGCTGGAAGATGGCCCAGAGCAGGTCTTTAATGCTATTAAGCTGGGAGCCAGCACAGACTGTTAAAAATAAATAAAATAAACACTTGTTACTGTGTCGGAGCCCTGGGATCCTGCAGGGCTTCCCTCTCAGAAGCAGCTGACCACGCTCTCCACATCTTTTACTTGATGGCAAGCAGGCTCAATGCTGCAGCTGGCACACTCACAGGAGGGAGCTGGTGTCCCTCTTCCTCCAAAAGGGACCATCAGAAGTTTTGGGACTGGACAATGTGAAAATTGGGGAAGTCAAACAGCAAACCTTGACACGGATGCCAACCAAAGTAGCTTCTGTGGCCAGCTGGATTTTGTTAAAAAGGTACAGACAAAACAATAAATGTAGATTAGTGATGTGAGATCTCCTTCCATGAGTGCAGAAACCCTCCGGGTATGTTACAGCAATGCACACAAGTTAAGCTGACACGGACCTAGCCTCAAATAAGTGCAGCTGTAAACTAGGCAAAAAGAGGGGGGAAAAGAGCAGAAATCTCTGCCCTGTGACAGGCACGGTTCCACCTCAGGGCCGCAAAATACTCTGAGCAAACACCTTGCCCAACAGTGCTCAATTAATCATTAAAAGCAAATCTAGAGTCTCATCTGAACAAGAGAAATGAAAGCAGTGCAGAGGGGAATTCATGCAGCCAGCCAAAGGATCGCCCAGCCCTGATTTCACACGTACACAGGCGAAAATCACAACTGCCCTGTTGACACTTCTCGGCAGAAACATGGGAGGACACTCTGGCAAAAAGATGTGCAAGGCTGGCAGTTAAGGGCTGATTTATAACCTAGGAGAGAAAACAGTGTTACAAAGGAGCTGGGTGATCAGTAGATACACTGTAATTAGTGTATCCATGATTTTCCACTTTGCTACATCATTGCTTCCTTAACCTGCCTATGCCACTGTTTGCAGGGGCTATGATGAGGCAAGCGCCAGTCCTGCAACCCAAACCAATGCCAAGAGAACGTTCTGCTGGCCTTTTCCAACCTTGCAAACAATCCTAGCTCCTGGTTTCACTGCTGGAAGCTGTACAACACTTCTCCTCCTGTATTCCACATCAAAGCCTCCAGCTTCGGATCTACCAACAGGTAGTGATCTACCCAGGTACTGAGCTGCCTTCCAAGCCTCCTCTCCCCACACATAGGCAGAGGACAGAAAAGTTGCTCATTTTTCCTTTTCGTTACCACAGCAAGTAAATTTACAACGGACAACAAAGGAAGGATGTGCTTTCCTCTAACAGGTCTGCTGGAGAAACAAATTGTCTCCGTGGCACTCAGGGACTCCAAAAGCAGAAAGCAAGATGTGCGCGAGCACATAGAATCCTTAGAGTTGGAAGGGACTCCTGTTGGCCATGTAGTCCAATTCCCCTGCAATGCACAGGGACACCACAGCTCGATCGGGTTGCCCAGGGCCTGATCCAGCCTCACTCTGAAAGTCTCCAGGGACGGGGCATCAATCACATCCCCATGCAACCTGTGCCAGTGCCTCAGCACCCTCACTGCAGAGCAACAGTCCCGACGCCCGCAGGAGCTTGAGGGGCCCCCCGCGCCAACCCCGGCCCCGGGAGACGCGTGGGGCCGAGGGCAGCGGCCGCCGTGGGTGGACCCGACCCCTCGCCACGCC